>BPLR01019381.1:0-139175 GCA_021605095.1 Caerostris extrusa
TATTTCAGTACATTTAAATAATTAAAGAAAAATTATTTGTAATAGTATTCAAGTGAAAATTGTGATTAACTGATTAATTAACCAATTGATATGCCATAAAATAACATAAGGAATTCAAGGAAAACATACATTCATTTTAAGTTTCAAATGCCATTATACTAGAAATTATTTCAATGTGCGAAAAATTGCTTTATCCTAACCTTTGGAGAAGCTACTTTGAAGCTTTAGGATTCATAAGAGAGTTGAGTGCAAAATCATTAGATCTTTTAGGTTTCAAATACTAACATTTTCTAAGGTGACATATTTTTCAGTTCGAATAACATTTCATTTCAATAAAAAAGTAAGAAAAAACAAAATGGAATTAATAATTTAATACATTTTATCAAAATATTTTATACATTGATGAATAGGGATCAAGTCACTACTGTAGAAAAAGCTGAGTGCTAAAAATACTTATATAAAAGGGGTTAAAAGAAAGTGCATTCCAGTTATTGCTATACATAAAATATATTATCCTATGATGCAGAAATGTGTGGTGACAGAATGATTCGGGTTGAAGTGGTTATCACATCAGTGCTTTTCCCAAACTTATCTCAATAATATAAACTTTAAAATGTTTAAGTATAGCTTATTTTATATGATTCATTAGTAGTATATTGTAAGTATTTTGGTACTGTACGCTTTTGAAATAAAGTAGCTGATGTGAAAGTGTGTACATTAATTTGGATTAAATCAAATGAATAAAATTTAAGCTCAAATTTACCTCTGGATATTGAATATATATTATAAAAATGTTTTAAATAATTATTAGTTGTATTTCTTTAAAATGTCTCTTAAAGGACATGCACGTACAATTCATTGCTTAGCAAAATTCGAGATGGTATTGTCTAAATCACAAGATTATTTATCAAGGCAAGAATTTAATTTTTAGAAGATTCTCCATATTTATTGTTCTACATTTTACTGGTGATCGAACAATTGGGCTGCAAGGCCATTTCTACAGAATAATGGGTCTTGCGCTGAATTATCAAGTAAATTCTTTTAAGCATTGAAACAAATTATAAGTTACATAGTTTTTTATTATTGCTTTATGAGCCATTTTCAGTTTTGTTTCCTGCCAGATCCTTAATCCCGTTCTTGCCACTTCACCAAGCTGTATCTTTCCTGCCACTCCCATTCAGACAGACCTTGCTTTCAAGGGCGGCAAGAAAGTATGATGTGAATTATAACGATTTAGAGCCAAACGATAGTAGTGAGCACGTCGAAGCTGTTGTAATGGATTTAGGGCACTTATTTTACTCTTTCCATATGACATTCGATGTGAGGTCATTAAGAAGTAATATGGAAATAGGTCATAGTGCGATTTGCAGGAGATAAAGAAGACACTATTCATTCCACTTACACATTTATAACAAACCTTATTAACTGCCACTGTTACTTTCAGTGTGAGCTACATTTTTAAATGTTCTTAAAATGGGATACGTTAACGTTGCATGCGTATCATTCGAGAAATTTCAAAAGTTTATTAATATTATTTTTACTAGAGTCTTTATAAAGTGATTATTAATTCAAGTTGTCTATCTACATATAGTAGCGGCGTAATGTATTATGATTTACTTGGTGGTCTCGGACGATATTTCACGTAAGTTTTCAGTTTATAAATATCTGCATTATTTCAAGCAATGGATTTTCTTCAATTTCATTTTTAAATTTAGGTGCTAATTAATTGTACGTAACATCAATTATCATTTGTTGTTTTAAAATTGATCAAAAATTTATGATGAAAAAAGGTTAAATTTTAATGCTGTTAAAAAAGATTTTAAAAATATGAAATTTCGAAAAATTTATAAAGTTTATAGTAAATCTGCATAGATACTTTCAAAATTATAAATACTCCATTACTTTTAATGATGATTTTCACATAAATTTGTTTTCAACTTTGAGTGTATTAATTGATGCAATTATACTCAATACCTATCATTTCTTTTAAAAATTAGCAAAGAAAAATTACAACTTATAATAAAATAAAAAAGAAACAGTATAATTTTTTCGAACTTCATATTTTTTAAATTTTTGAATTAAATGAAAATAAATAAATATGCACATAAATTTACTTACCAGAAACGCTTATAATCATCAACAAATTGATGACAACTAAAAACCTTGATGGAAAGTCAGAAATAAATCTTTCCAGTTTTGAGTGAAGCTTCATATAATTCATACTGAACAGTCCAGATGAAATTCTTTTACCAAATAATTTTAAATTAAATATTTAGAACTTTCATATTGTTCAAGCAACTTTAGCAAAATCAACTTTGTCGTGAGCAATTAGTCTATATCAACAATTGTTTAACGAAACAACGAACAACTAAGAAGACAGAAAAACGCACGTGTGGTTCCACAGACACCAATTAAGCAAAAAAGTTTTCCTCTTTTGGACTTTTTCTACCAATCGTAGCCTCCAAACAGCATTTGTCAGCCACCTCATCGTCAGGAGCAATTCCTCCACCTATCCGCACATTCTCATCTGTCACGTCACCTGCTGCGGCTGACGGACGTCGGAGTGTAAGCCGGGGCGCTACCACTGAGCTCTACTCGGTGTCTGACAAACTGTAGCCCCTTCTATGGAACACCGCACAATTTGTCTCTCTGCGGGTTGCCAAGAAAGAGATATTTTCGCTGATGAGAGGGGGAGATAGCCGCCAATTGAAAGCGATTTTCGCCAACTGTGAAGCAGGCTTCCCTGAAAGTTTTCAGAGAGAAAGTTTATTGTGTTTCTTCTGCTTTGGGTTTTCTGGTTAGTGAGCTCCGAAGGTTTTCCGGTAGATAGGTAGTTAAAAGAAATGCAACAAGTTTTCCATCTATAACTCCGTTAAACCATACATATAGTTTATATACATTGCCTGTTATATCGTTCTATAACAAAATGATGTATATAGAACGATGCACATCAAATAATATATAAGACTCATGCATTAAATATATAGTTAGAGTTATAGAAGGAAAACTTTTAATGTAAAAATGTATTTTGTTAGATCTGATTTTTTATCGCAGTTACGGTAAAATATTTTAAAATATGATATGCAGAAAACATAATTAATAAATAGTACCGATAATCATAAATAAGTTTGATTAATTTGATGCATACTTAATCTCTATTATTTATAAGAAATACTATTATTTTGATGCAATTCAAATTAAGAGAAAACGGTAAATAGGTAAGTTAAAAGAAATGCAACAAAGTGTTTCCATCTATTTCTTAATGCATGTTCTTATATTCAATACTTTTGTGCATCGTTCTTTTAACAAAATGATATATAAATTAGTAAATGGCTTACTACATAAATTTTATTTTGTTATGGTAAATATTTTAAAAAGATATGATATGCAGAAAGAATAGACAATAAATAATTGTCGATAATAATAAAATAAATGAATTATTTTGATGTACTGTTTACCAATTTCTCTTCCCTATTTATTATAAATACTATTATTTTAATGCACTTTAATTAAAAGAAAACGATAAATGGTAGTTAAAAGAATTCAACAAAAGTTATTCATCTATAACTCTGCTAACTTAATACATTACTTTTCTGCATCATTCTATAGCAAAATGATATAAAAATAAAAATATATTTTTAATTCTTAATTTATTATGTCAATTATGGTAAATATTTTTTAAAAAATATAATAAGTAGAAAACATATATAAATAATTATCGATAGTCATAAATCAATTTGATTAATTTGATGCAATTTTATTTAAATTCTCTGTGTTATGTACACTATTATTTTAATGCAAGTTCAAATTAAATGAAACATTATTATATGTTATTCTTGTTTAATTGTAAAAATTTTAAATTCTATTTTAAGTAAATATGAATAAAAAAATACTAAATATTATCTGAATATAACTTTTATTATATTTACATCGAAATATATAGGAACTATCAATTTTAAAAAATATGATTTTATATTTTTTTCAGTTTCCTATTTTTTATTTCTGCTATGTTTTATAAAATTTATTATTTTTCGTTTCATTTAAGTTTATTATAAGAAGGGAATAAAAATGTATTTGAAACACATATTTATGTGAAAGACTAATAGTATACTTAAAAAATGGACATATATTTTTTCAACTTTTAAAAATACAATAAATATAAAATTATATGCCTTTATCTGGGACATGCAGAAAATACACACACATTCACACACACACACATACACACATACGTACACAAACACACAGACACACACATATATATATACAGTGGATAAAAAAAGTACTGGCAATTGCCTATTAATGATCATCATCATATTTGCTAACAAAGTATATTTTTACAAATTTTTTTTAACATAGTGATTACAGAAGGAGAAAAGACAAACAAATATAACGAGGAATTTTCATTTAAATATTTTTAGTCAAAATCTACGAGGAAATCCAAAATTTACATGATAAAAAAGTATTGGCCAAATTGTGAAAGTGACAAAATTATGAGCGAAAAACAAATTCAGTATATGTTAGTACTTTGTATGCAGGCCCTTGCATCTATAACAGCTTGTAATCTATTTCTCATAGAGGAAACTAAGGTCTTTTGTTGTACTGTTGGAATTTTGTACCACTCTTGCAAGTGAGTAAACGTTTGAGGTCGTCTTTGCTTGAAATTTTATGTTTCTTGATTTCTAGATCCAGCAGGTGCCAAAGTTTCAATTGGATTGATGTCAGGCGATTGAGGTGGGGTTTTTAATTGGCGAGGAGCATTGTAGAGTAGGCCATTCACTGGTGAGATTCCTGCTGTATGCTTGGGGTCATTGTCTTGTTGAAAAACGAATGATGTTCCCAAGCCAAGATTTTGGGCACTGATTTTTAAGTTATGGCGCAAAATGTCAATGTATGTACGTGCCGTCATAATACCATCAATAAAATGGTTGCCAATTCCATTAGCTGCCATACAACCCCAAACCAAGACGCTGCCTCCACCATGTTTATAGTAGCAGATTAAATGTTGCTTTTCAATTCAGTATTCGGCCTCCTCCACACATATCGTCGTCCACCACTGCCGAAAATGTTAAATAAGTTTGATTCGTCGGAAAAAAATAACTGTGTTCCAAAACTCTTCAGATAAATCAACGTGGGATTTTGCGAAATATAACCTCTTTCTCCTATTTATTTCGAGATGAATGGTTTCTTTCTAGCTGCCCTTCCATAACAACTTCTCTCGTGTAAAACATTCCGTACAGTCTGTACGCTGAAAGTCTTTTGCGAAGTGAAAGCAGCATCTCTAGCTATCTGGGGTGAACTTATTTTAGGGTTTTCATAGCCTTATTTAAATAATGACATGTTCTTCTCTTGTAGAAAATATTCGAGGTCGTCCACTTCTAGTCTTATTTTTCTGTTGATCCTGTTTCCTTGAACTTTTTACAACACTTCTGACAGTAAATAAACTTATATTGAACTGCACTCCTATAGCACGATAAGTTAAACCATTTCTGAGCCTAATAATCGTGTTTTTAACACTAACGTCCAACTCCTTCGATTTCAAAAGTCATTTTTACTGCAGTAATCGCAAAATAATGCATAGACACTTTTGGAGTAGTTTTTGCAGACTTTATACCGGTAAGAGTTTCTTATTAGTCAAACACGTGACTTCAATGTAACAAAATTTGCATAGCAGTTAAAACTTTGCCAATACTTTTATGACATGCAAATTTTCGTTTTTGAAAAGAAAACATCGTAAAAATGCAAATTAAAATAAATTTTTTGCTATTTTTATATATCTAAGATGTCTTGTATTTAATTACGACAGTTAAAATTGCATAACATCTTATTTGTTTGTCAATATGAATAAATTAAGGATGATTGCCAATACTTTTTTTTACCCACTGTATATAAGAGGAAATATATACACACACGTATATATATATATAACACCACGGTAATTATAACACCACCACAGTATCCACAGTAATTATAACACAAATAGTTTTGATATTATTTGTATTATATTATTTAAACGTATGTCAGAATAAAGGAATTTAGAGTTATAAATTATAAAAAGAATTATGCATGGTATTTATTTCAATACATTATATTTTCAATACATTATATTTATTTCAATACATTATATTTATTTCAATACTATATATTTATTTCAATTCAAAATGTCAATGTTTTTAAGAAATATACATCTTTCAAAATAGAGGAAAGTTTAATGTATTTTGAATATTTTTCTAATAAGAACACTTTAACAAAACGATTGTATATTCTTATAGATGTTTTATATACATGCCAGGGAACGTATCAAAATGTTATTTCGATATCTCAAATTTCTCGTTATGTTCAATGCCAGTAAAAAGTAATTAACATATTCAAAATAACACTTCGGTTTCAACTGCACTTTTCTAGCATTAACCTTGCTCGTGAGAATCTGGAGACTTGCAACCGTGCAACAGATGCAAAGTCTGCTTTCTTTTCCAAACACACCTCTCTACCAAGAAGCTTTAAACTGATTAACAGAGGCGCAATGAGTTTCTTATTCAATGAAATTCGACTTGGTGCCTGCTAATGGCACTTTTGCTGGTGGAGCAGAAGAAAACAGCCTGCAGAAACAACCGGCAGAAATCGTGACGAGCAAGTAAATTTGGTCATTCGCGAGTTCAGGTAGCAGAAACTTATTGTTTTTTTTTTTTTGCTTTTTGATTGCTGTTTGTTTAAAAAAAATTTTAGCTGTAAAAAGGAAATCGTGTAGAACATTTTGCTAACGATATTTTGGATAATTCTTTAGAATACTAATAACTTAAATTTATGGTCATTGAAAAAATATTTTTTTAAACTGAAAGTTTTTTAATGTATTTTTGTGATAGTAATGGTAGGTTAAAGTTTATTTTATTATGTTTTCGTGCTCTGATTATTTCCTTTCTAAATATAAATAAGATTTTTAAAGGAATGTATATATATATACTACATCTCTCTGTCTCTCTCTCTTTTATATATATAAAGAGATATATATATATATATATATATATATATATATATATATATATATATATATATAGAGAGATAAAGATATATATAGAGAGAAATATATACACATGCAGATATATATATAATAGAAATATACAATATATATATATATTTATACATATATTATATATATACACACTATAAATAAATTAATAACACATATATTTATATTATTTGGGGCCTAACGGCCGTGGAATGTATGAAATTAATGAAATATGATATAGCTATGAAAGTAATTTATAACACAAATGGTTACGACATTATTTGTATTATAATATTTAAATATATGTCATAGTAAAACAGATTTACAGTTTTAAATTATAAAAATAAAATTATACATTATATTCATTTCAGTTCTTTGAAAATATGAATATTTTTAGGGAACATATAGAATTCAAAACAGAGAAAAGTTAAACTACGAAATTTAAAATATAAATTTTATATTATTTTTAAGAACACTTTTAATTTTATATTCCTATAGATCTTTCATGTACTGAGTATGTCTGGAAAGTTTCAAAATGTCTTGTTACGTTCAATGTCAGTAAAACATACTAACATATTCAAAATTTTGTTTCAAGATCTCAAATTTCTTGTTATGTTCAATATCAGTGAAAGTAACTAACATATTCAAAATAACACTTCTTTCAACTGCTCTTTTCTTGCATTAAACTTGCTCGTGAGAACTACCAGAACATGCATCCTGTGCAACAGATGCAAAGTTTGCTTTTTTTTCCATACACACCAGAGAATCACCTCTCTGCCGATAAAGCTTTAAACTGATTAACAGGGGGCGCAATGAGTTTCTTATTCCAAGTGAAATTCGACTTGGTGCCTGCTAATGGCACTTTGCTGGTGGAGCACAAGAAAACAGCCTGCAGGAACAACCGGGAGAGATCGTGACGAGCAAACAAATTCGGTCATTCGTGAGTTTAGGTAGCAAAAAACATATTGTTTTTTGTGCTTTTGATTGTTGTTTTTTTTTAAAAAGTTATAGCTGTAAAAAAGGAAATCGAGTAGAACATTTACTGCGATATTTTGGATAATTCGTTTAGAATACTAATAACTTAAATTTATGGTCTTAGTCTACTATTATTTTTTATGTAGTAATGGTGGTTAAAAAGTTTATTTTATTATTAACTTTAACCTATATATTTCTCTCTTTATATATATACAGTGAGAGAGAGAGAAATATATACACATGTAGATATATGAAAGTAAGTAATAATACATATATTTATGATATTATTTGTATTACGTTATTTAAATATATGTCATAATAAATTGAATTTACAGTTTTCAA
This sequence comes from Caerostris extrusa, assembly GCA_021605095.1. Classification (NCBI taxonomy): domain Eukaryota; kingdom Metazoa; phylum Arthropoda; class Arachnida; order Araneae; family Araneidae; genus Caerostris; species Caerostris extrusa. The sequence continues at coordinate 8,324 of BPLR01019381.1, forward strand.
ATTATAAAAAAATTATACTTTATATTTTTTTACAATTCTTTGAAAGGTTAATATTTTTAAGACATATACAGAATTCAAAATAGAGAAAAATTTAAACTACGAAATTTAAAATATCGTTTCATAAGACACTTTAACAAAATGTTTCCATATACTTATATATATTTTACATACTTGTCAGGAAAATATTAAAATGCTATGTCAAGGTCTCAGATTTTAGATCTCTTGATTATTGTTATGTTCAATGTCAGTAAAACAAATTAACATATTCAAAAAATGCTGTTTCAAGATATCAAAATTGCTTGTCATGTTCAATGTCCGTAAAACTAACAAACATATTCAAAATAACACTTCTGTTTCAACTGCTCTTATGTTGTATTAACCTTGCTCATGTGAATCTGGAGAATTTCTAGAACTTGCATTCGTGCAACAGATGCAAGTTTGCTTTCTTTTCCCCACAAACGAGGGAGAATCACCTCTCTTCCGAGAAAGCTTTAAACTGATTAACAGGCGCAATGAGTTTCTTATTCAAGTGAAGTTCGACTTGGTGCCTGCTAATGGCACTTTTGCTGGTGGAGCAGAAGAAAACAGCCTGCAGGAACAATCGGGTGAGATCGTGACGAGCAAGCAAATTTGGTCATTCGCGAGTTTAGGTAGCAGAAACATATTGTTTTTTTGTGCTTTTTATTGCTGTTTTTAAAAAGTTATAGCTGTAAAAGGAAATCGAGTAGAACATTTGCTGCGATATTTTGGATAATTCGTTTAGAAATAATAACTTAAATTTATGGTCACTCAAGAAAAAAATTTTTTTAACTGGAAATTGTTTTTTAAATTATTTTGTTATAGTAATGGTAGGTTAAGGTTTATTTTATTATGTTTACGTGTTCTGATTATTGCTTTTCTAGATTTTATATATCTAGAAAAAAAAAAATCAAAAAAAAAAAAAAGCAAAAAGCAAGTAAAAGCAAGAAATCTTATTTATATAAGATTTTAAAAATGCTTTTTATTCAATATGTTAAAAAATTTGATTAGTTCAAATTTATAATAATTTTTAAAATTTTAGTCGTTATTACTCTGTTTAAAAAACATAGAGTAATCTATTATCTGATAAAAAGTTATAATATAAAGCTGCACCAAAATAACTATTTGGTTCTTTATTTAAATTATGTTTAAATTTAGAAGCTAATTCATTAAGATTGACATTAACTTTAATTTGTCATGAAGTCATTAGCCTTATTTTGTCATTAGTTATAAAGCAATATTTTTGAATTGATATTGGCAAACTTAAAAACTGAATAATCGATGTTAAATTTCAGTTTCTAAAGAATATTTCCAAGAAACTGCGGTTTCAAAAAAGCATTTCCAAGAAATTGCGATTTATAAAGCCATTTCAAGAAATTGCAGTTTCTAAAAACATTTCCAAGAAACTGCAGTTTCTAAGAACATTTCTAAGAAACTCCAGTTTCTAAGAACATTTCTAAAAAAAATGCTTTCACCTATAACTGTATTACCCATGTTAACTTTTCTCCTTACTTTAAAAGTAAAAATATTAATTAAATATCTTTTTCATTATATTCATTTTTCATGGATGACTAAGACACATTATCATTTTAAACAACTAAGACACAAAAGTTTAATACCAGTTATGTGTTAATAAAAAATTAAGAATGAAACGATTTCATAGATTTAATTTATATCAGCTGTTTTACAATTTGCAAAAATTTATTGAGTTTGTTTACACCTTTCTCCCATTATATTTTGGAATATATTAATTTACAGTTTTATTGCATAATGGCAAATATAATTTAATGTTATAATATTTATATAACAATTTTACATTTTTAAAAATATACAGCATTTATAAAATTTATATAATATATATTTTATTTTGTTTAAAATTAAAAAAAAAATAATCCTTGTTGTCATATAATAGTTTGTTTATTTTCTTATTAAAAGATTAAATGAGAAAAAAATCCTTCAACAAATAAATTACTTTTCATGTATGAATAGTTCTTATTTAAAAAAAAAACTTGAAACGTGTTTTCGGTGATATCATTTAATAAAATATTTTGTACATTCTGTAAAAATTTAGTAATATTGTTTGCATTCTTTCCACTATGAAACAGTTTTTAGGTTATGAATAGATAAATATTACCAAAAGACCAAATTCAATTAATTTTATGTTACAAATAGTTTAAAATATGCTGAGAATAAAAAAAAAGAAAATTTAAGTGATTAGTTAAGATATTTATAGAAAAGTATTTATTAATCATTTAAATATTTAATAAAAAATATTTATTAAATATATATTTAAATATTTAATAATTTTTTAATACTTCTTATTTAAAAAATACTTTTAATTTGTCTTTGGAAATAGTATTTATTAAAATATTTCGTAAACATTCTGTATTATTGTTTACATTCTTTATGAAACAAATTTAATAATTATAATTTAAAAATGTAATGAATATATAAAATCCAAACTCAATTAATTTAATGTTAAAAATAGTTAAGACTATGCTGAGAATTAAAAAAATTAAATGATTATTTCAGATATTTTAAAATAAATAATTTATAAACATTTCACACTTGTTTAAATAATATGCATCTAATTTATTTTATTCTAATATATATATATATATATATTATTTTAAAATAAACTCACCTTTGAACTTCTCTCCTTCAAATTTAACTATCATTATTTCACAAAACACGACATGAAGTTTTACGCCAACAATACAATATTTTTAAAATTTATGCATGTTTATTCTTAACTTCTGTCCATGTACTTTCTGATATTGAAACTTTTATATCCCAATATATATTCATAGATCAGACATAAAAACGTTCCTTCGTAGGATATGAATGGCATTTAAAACCTGAGCGTGTCATTCTGACAAAACGCATCTGCGGTCCTTTTCATTAAATATTTGTTGAAGAAAAAAATTTATTGACATGTGTCAGTGTCATGTCGTCTTCTTTACAAATCCAAAACAGAAATGCATATCAAATTTAAAAAAAAAATTAAATGCATAAGAATAATGTTGTCTAATGCTAATTAAAAAAAAATAATTGATTAATTTTCTCAGCATTTTTCACAGATTGGGCTTTTATTATGGTAAGTTGATGTGCAAATACCAGATTTCAACATTGTTTTAGTTGTGATTTTTTAAACTATATATAAATGAATATCTCTGAAATCTAAAATCTTACTTTTATTTATTATGTTATGCTTATAAAATACTTTTTTGAGTAATTATGTATTATACATACATATTTCATGTATTCATACATATTAGTTATGTATGCAAACAATAAATAGAACAATAACTTTTCAATTATATCTCCAAACACAACAAAAATTTATTGTAAGCATACAATAAATTTCTATTGTGATTGAAGATATAATTGAAAAGTTTAGTTTCACTGCATTGAATGTGTTCTTGCAGTTAAAACAGTTTTACAGAGAATCACAGAATCTGACGTAGAGAGATAAGTTCTATTTTAAAAATACTTTTGTATAAAAACATTAATTTATGCTTATTGTTCAAGTAATTTTTTAAAAATAATTCTTACTTTTTCATTGAATTATTAAAAAAAAATATTTGAATAGTGAAATTATGATTAGCCTTACAATTATTTATTTTTTTATTCAATAATTTAATTATTTTTAATCACTTGTATTGTATCTTGTTTGTTACAAAATATACATTAGTTTTTATTAATTTAATTATTTTTATTGTTTATTAGTTTTCTTTAATGTGTTAATTCAGTATTATTATGCATTATTTGATATTAGTATTAGTGATTTTAAATTTTTTTCTACATCTGCTGGGATTCATATTTAGTATTATTATTGTCAGACTTTTTTAAAAGGATTTATATCTAATATTTTGAAAGTATGAATTGTTAAACTGACACCAAATTTAGAATGAAAGAGTCTAATATAGGAATTTTTAGAGTCTTCGATATATATATTCTTTGATCATAATAAATTAACAGGGAACAATTTATAGAATTTATTATTAATTTTTAAATGATATTTTATTTTCTTATTATTTTATTTGAAATATTTATATTAAAGAGATATAAAAACTTAGAAAGAAGTAAAATTTATTGTCTAATCAGGTTTATATGATTTAATTAGCTCACAATAAAAAATTTTTTATTTGGTATTTTAAGACATTAAATCAAAACCTAATTTTTAGAAACACACAAAACAGTTTGCATTAGCAAAATAAAATAATTCAGTAAGTAGTAAATTTATATCAATTCAATATATATATATATATATATATATATATATATATATATATATATATATATAAGGGACTGATGGCCGAGTGACTAGTGGCTATCGCTCTGTGCCATTGATTTTGGGTTCGTGCCATGGATGTTTGTAGGTGTTGAGAATCTAGTTTAATCTATAAATCCCGGTCTAATATGACTGTAGAGAGTTGGACGTAGGCCTAACAACCCTTCCCCCGTAAAATGAAAATATATGTTTCCAAATCTGCCAGCTGGCAGACGGCCTTGGACTGCCATGAGGCTGTTGCGCCAATGAAGAAGAAGATATATATATATATATATATTATTAAAGATATAATAATATTTTTTCTTGTTACCGAAATTATTGATAAAACTGCAAACTCAGTGTTCTACTTTATCATTCGACAAATACAGTAAAGCAAAGATAAATTGCTATTTTAAGCGATAATCTTCTTTAAAAATCAGCGACGAAAAATTATATTAGCCCTTTTATAAAACCATAGATTGATTACATAGCTGATACTGTGTAAATGATTACTGAAATGTCGCGCACGATAATAATAAAAAAAAAAAAATCACTGATTAGGTATGAACTATTATTCAAATCGTCAAAAAATATTTCCATCCTAGATCGAGATAATAAGCAAGCTTAGCATCAAAAATAAACCCTCATCCATTCCACTGCAATGGTCATTATTCATGTTTTTGGACGTTTAATTAACGTTCGATGAAGCCTTTGGGCAGTAGCCCGTTTAACAAAGTGCACATAAAAGAGCCAGATTACGATAATTCCGCATGATTTATGCTCAGGGTAACACCCTATCTCAGCCTGGTAGGGATAAAAAAAAAAAGAAAGGAAAAAATGTGCGCAACAAAAACAATTATTCCTCTCGTGCTTTATTACTCTTCCAGTTTGAAGTGCGGAGGACTGAGTTTCAACAAATAGCTGGAATGCTGTGAAAAAGGGAGAATTCAATTTCTCATGTGTGTCGCTCCTGCCTGTAAAAACAGTGGTTCGGGCAGTCATAATTTCAGAGATGCATTGGATGGGAACGGTCATCACTCTCACAGAAAAGGGGTGTTTTACAAATTGAGGATTTTAAAATGCAGTACCTTTTTTTTTTTTTTTTTTTTTGATAAATCAAACTATAAAAGTATGCAAGAAATTCAGCTAAAGGATTTTAATTTAAAATACATCACTAAATGAATCACATTCATACTTATTGAAAATATATATATATCTATATATATATATGTGTGTGTGTGTGTTTTTTTTTTTTTTTTTGCTATTTCAACGCATTTATTAACGTGTAAACTGTTTTTAAACATTTAACACAATTTTACATTACAGCATTTAACAACATTTAACACATCATTACATTTGTGCAACATTTAACAACGTTTAAAAATTATTACAAGTTACAACATTTAACATTTAACTACAACATTTAACACATTATTACATGTGTACAACATTTAACAGTGTTTAACACATTATTACGCGTTACAACATTTAACTACGTTTAATACATTATTACATGTGTACGACATTTAACAATGTTTAACACATTATTATATGTGTACAACATTTAACAACGTTTAACATATTATACATGCGCACAACATTTAACAACGCTTTTTAGCATTGAGGGTTGTGCATGTGGATTGTAACGTGTGGTTGAGTTTAGATTTGAGAAACAGGTTGGAGAACTCACAGCTTTATTTACACACTGACAAATAGTACTCACTTATAATCAACTACAGACAATATTTAACAAATTTAAAGACATATAATTATAGATTCCTGGAAAGATTCTGCGAATAAGTCGAAAATAAAGATACTCAGGTACACTCTGGATGCGTGAAATATATTTCCTGTACGGGTGAGAGTCTGTGGGCCAAATTATACGAAACGTTGTGTTGAAAATATTTCTTTTTTGATGAGAGATTACAAACTAAAGATCTGATGGCCATTTGTCTAGCTCTCTGGTCGTTGGTACCACAAGCTTCAGGTTCAAATCTTGCCTGTGGCATGGATGTTTGTACGGAATCAAAAATAAACTGTAGCTCCCGGTCTAATTAGCCTAAATGTGCAAAATGACTGTGCAATACGACAAATCAAACCAAACCAACATCATTGTGTCGAGGTCTCACTGACGTTTTCCTGAACGCCAGTGCATAGGAGGAAGCAGGGTTACAGATGTAGATTTAGTAATGAATAAGTACGGCATACATTGTGTCGTATTTATCCATTACTAAATCTATTTTGTAAATTAGTACATTGTTCATAAATTAATGAAATTTGCTCGATTCTTTCTTACAGAGTTAAAGTCTTTTTTGGTATCTACTTTTAAAATATTTCTTTCTTAGGAATACTTGAATAAATAATAGATTTTGTTAGGACCAAAAATGAAAAAACGTGGCTATAATTAGCTAGAATCTGTCATGAATAAAAGTAAAATCACACTGCATTTTTAAAATTTTCTTAATATTATTTAAAAATTTAGAAAATATTCTGATTTAGAACTGAGTGGTGGTGCTTTAGTTACTAATGTTAACTAATGGATTGACTTTTCTGTAACACTATTAATCATAATTTGTCTTCATTGTAAAAGCTACTCTCCTAGCATTGCAGCTCTTAATTAAATCATCCTAAAGAGTTACAGTTCTTAATTAAATCATTCTAATTATTCTAGAGTTTAGACTATCAAATTAGTTGGACTTGATTCTTTGAAAAATTTAAATATAGAATGTTTCCTGAAATGGAAAAAAGAAAAAAATGCTAACTGCAAAGTAAGGGTTGTGGAGTTGAAATTCCATTTTCATAGAAGCAATGAATGAGTAAAAAAAATTATATGTTAAGTATTTTAAAATTTTGTTTCGGTCATTTCACTAGTAAATTGATATAATATGAAATTAATATGTTCTACTTTTGTTCTCTTGAATACATAAAATTTTCGTAGACAATAATTTATTTCTAAAATTTTGATTTTTTTCTAAAAAGACAAAAATTCATTTCTAAAAATCTGAATTTTTTTTTATAGAACTGAAATTCAGTTTTAAAATTCTGAATTTTTACAGAGCATAAATGCATTTGCCAGCATTTTAATTTTTTTTTTTTTTTTTCAAAGAACAAGAATACATTTCTAAAATTTTTACATTTGATTTAATCTGAATTTTTACAGAGCTGAAGTATATTTCCAAAGTTCTGAATTTCTTTTAAAGAACAGGCATCCATTTCAAAAATTTTTAATTTTTAATGAACAAGAGTGAAATTGTAACATTTGGATTTTTTTAAAACTTAAAAGTTTTTAAAGTATTTAACTTTTTATTCAGCATGGATGTACATCTATATAAGTGTATCAATATTCTATACATGCCATTAATTGGTTCAATTTATTTAGATAAATGTTCAATAAATTATATGATATTTTGCATTGCGTCAAAAATGCAAAAATTTGTGTCAAATTTTGTGTCAACAACTTCCATGGTCAATGTTTAAAATTCATATTGTAGAATAAAATAATAAATTATTATTAAATAAATAATATAAATAATAAAGTAATCTAATTAAAATATATTAAATGATAAATAATATTATAATTAATTATTAAAATAATAAAATAATTAGTATTTATCGAAAAATGATTATCTTTGGACTTTTGATAATTTTTTTACTTAAATTTCACTTTATATTCACATATATGAACATTTATATTATTATTAATATAATATAAATGTTTTTCATTTATTGTCCTTTACTTATTGATGTAAGATGTTTATATGGCATGTAATCCCTTTTAAGAAGAATTATGTTCTCATTTTTTTTATTATAGTTTAATTTGTACTATTGTAGTTTAAATCAAATGTAACTAATTGTCTGTTGTTCTTGTAATGTGCAGTGTCTTAAGAGGATTATTGTGTCTCCGAATAGTGTTTGTGTTATTATTTTAAATTGTTTAGTTACTCCAAACTTTGTATTCCAATGTTTTTGCAGACTTTAGAATCAGCTGGCGTAATCATTTACCAAAGATACATATATGTGAATTAGTCTCATTAAACCAAAAAGTTATTTATGACCACAGGTAAAAACTTAGGTTGATCTGAATTTGTACACATGATCTTTTCTTCTCTTTTCTTTAGTTTTTCTTGGATGTAATTGAATTTTTGCTATAATATTCACGTTTTATATCTTTCACAAGTAAATATGATATTTTTTTTTTTACTTTTGACTTGTCTACTAACGAATATTATTAGTATATCAATTTAATTTAAGAAATTTTTAAATGCCTTGGAAATTTGGTTTTAAATTTAATATTTTTACTAAGAAGTGAAATGTGATATCATAGACATTTTACAAACATTTTATATTCTTTTGACTAAACATCAACATTTATTTGAATATATTTTATACGATGATTGCTTACATGTGGATGATCGCTCAGATATTATCACGAGAGCAAACTTCGATTCATATTTACAGTGTGTCTAGACACCAGCTTGTACGTTGATAAAGTTTAGTATCCAGAAAGAAATGATACGAGATATTGACAGCTGCGTTGTTTGTGTCTTCACTTTGTAATATAAGCACTGCACGTGGAAAACGTTTTATTTGGTTTTAAAGAATGGAATCATATAAGAATGTGATGGTAAAATTGTAAAATATTTTTTTTATTATCATGCATGATCATGGTGTTGTCCTGGTTTTAGAGTCTAAGACGTTATCAAAAAATACATGGCGGAAAAAGACCTTGACGCTATCAAAAAAAAGAAAGGGGAAAATAAATTTCTATGTTGCACGTTGCAAAAAATAGCTACAATATAATGGTATAACAGTATAACAACAACAGTATAACAGTATAACACTATAGAAACAGTATAATAACAGAATAACAATGTACAAAACACTATAATAACAATATAACATAGCAACAATATAATAACAATACAGCAGTATATAGAAATAATATATAGCTGAGTAGCAACAGAATAATAGGATAACAATATAGCATTATATAGGAATAATATATAGCTAAGCAGAAACAATATAACAGCATAACAATATACCAGCATATAGGAATACTATATAACTGAGTAGCAAAAGTATAATAGTATAACACTATGATAACAATATAAAAGGATAGCAACAATATAATAACAGTTTAGCAATACATAGCAATAATATATAGGTGAGCAGCAACAGTGTAATAACAATATAACAACAAAAGTATTAAAGTATATAATAGCAATATATGGCTGAATAGCAAAAGTATAATATCGGTGTATTCCATGGCAATTTAATTTAGTTGTGCTTCTTATAGTATTTCGAATAATTGCTTCTTCATGAAGTTCGAAGATTACCAGACTTCGGTATATTCTTTTATCCATTTAATTTGGTCGTTTTTTGTAGTAAGTCTAGTAATATCTAGTCTGGTAAAGTCCTGCTGCATTTATGTATAAAAATTTTTTTATATATATAAGAAATAATTTTTATCATTTTTATTATCATTATAAATTCGTCATTTTATTATCATTATAAATTCATCATTTTATTATCATTATAAATTCATCTTTTTATTATCATTATCATCCAATTTTTAAAAAAAAAAAAAATTTCATCCAATTTCTTTATCATTTAAACTTTTTATCATTTTTATTTTTTTATCATAATAGAACATTATTTTCAATTATTTAATTAATCATCAACTTCAAAAGAAGTATAGCATAGCAACAATATATTAACAATACATCAGTATATAGAAAATTAATATACAGCTGAGTAGCAACAATATAACAGCATAATAATATACCAGCATATAGGAATACTATATAACTGAGTAGCAAAAGTATAATAGTATAGCTCTATGATAACAATATAAAAGGATAGCAACAATATAATAACAGTTTAGCAATATATAGCAATGGTATATAGGTGAGCAGCAACAGTGTAATAACAATATAACAACAAAAGTATTAAAGTATATAACAGCAATATATGGCTGAATAGCAAAAAAGTATAATGTCGGTGTATTCCCATGGCAATTTAATTTAGTTGTGCTTCTTATAGTATTTCGAATAATTGCTTTTCATGAAGTTCGAGGATTACCAGACTTCGGTATATTCTTTTATACATTTAATTTGGTCGTTTTTGTAGTAAGCCTAGTAATATCTAGTCTGGTAAAGTCCTGCTGCATTTATGTATAACAAAATCTTTTATATATATAAGAAATAATTTTTTTATCATTTTATTATCATTATAAATTCGTCATTTTATTATCATTATAAATTTATCATTTTATTATCATTATCATCCAATTTTTTTAAAAATTTCATCCAATTTCTTTATCATTTAAATTTTTTTATCATTATTATTTTTTATCATAATAGAACATTACTTTATTTAATTAATCATCAACTTCAAAAAGAAGTCTTATAAAAAGTGATTTTAATTATTTGTTTGGAAATTCTTATAACCATTTATATTTTTACAATATATCAATATATTTTTATATTTCAATATATCAATATCATTATATTTTTTATGCATAATGTATAATGAGATATTTTATTGATTTCAAAAGGTCTAAAGGATTTCTCTCAGAAATCTGGTTAAATGATATGTTTATGCGCACAAATCATATTTCATTAACAAATTCAGCGCAAACATTGAGAAATATTTTTTTTAAATATAAGCTTTACATTAAGAAAAGTGACCTGAATTTTCATAATATATCTTCGTGCAGACATTTGAGAACAAAAAGCATTTTTTTCATATAATGTGAAGATCTTTATGATGTTTTAAATATTGCCATATGTGATTCTCAGAATAATTCTTATTTCAATTTAATTTATATTTGTAGTTTGATTCAATTTAGTGGTTTTCGTAATATACTTTGGCATAGTTTACTGTGGTTAATAAAAATATTAACTAAATCATTTCATCCGCTAATAATCGAATCTCAGTAATACGACTATATTAAATATCGACCAATAAACTTTTAAATTGAAACATCGCCTGCTAATAAGATCCTCAAATATCTCGCTCCGAGATATCACATCCCAAACGTAATTAAATTATACATCAGCGTTGTGTTCCCCAATAACTAATAAAATCCCATCTCCATTAAACATTAAAAAACATTAAATATTACCCAACAGATTCGTTTTTATTTCAGAATTATGTGAGATAAGAGATTACTACATGTTCATAAAAAAAAGAGTCCAATAAAAATTTTAATGAAAACATATATACTCAGTAAAATCCAGGTTATACAAAAAAGAAAATTAAATTAGAAGATAATGTTGATTTTAAGCAGTCAAGAAGAGTATAAAACTTATAAAATAGCAAAAAAAAAAAAAAAAAAAAATCAAACATTATCTATCGAATAGGAATCATGCAAATAATAATTATTTAGCAAATTAAATGTATATCATAGTCAAAAAGTACAAATTAAACCCATGATTAATAAACATAAAATTTGAACGTTTGATAACAATTACTCATGCATTGAGGGTTCATGTTCCATTCAAAAATTGTTTTATGTATCACTTATAAGATCTACCTTAACTCTATCCATCATTTGATAAGGCATGATCGTCTCTTCACTGATTTTGATCATCTTTTCTTTTCTCATCACTGCTCTCATAAACTTGTCCTCACTTTCAGATCATCTCATCTCCTCTTCTCTCTGACTTTAGATCATTCTTTAAATCATTATATTTCTAAATATATACCACCTCTCTGACTATAGTTACCTTAACTGGCTTTAGATCACTTCTCTACTCTCCGATCAGATAATTTCTCCATGTTTTTTGGATCACCTCCATCTCTTCTCAATCAATCAGAATTTTGACTCTCGATCACTTTCCCAATGATCATCCCAATGATTCTATACTTTTCATCACTCTTTAAATCATCCTATTTTCCTTCTCACCTGATATTTATTTTCAAAATCGTCTAATCAGAAGAGTTGAATTTTTAACTATTTCTCAATGTGATTATTGGACCTCCAATCCATAGCACATGCACCCTTTTTTCATTTCGCCATTTACCACTTGCTGAGGAAATTTATTACTTTTAAAGTTTCGACTATTGTGCACCATCCTTTTTATCCACAAGGAGGAATTGGATCGAGGAACGTTAATTAGATAGTTGGGTCCATATCCCCCAAAGGGTGAAGCTGGTAAATTACACTTATATATATATATATATTGATGAGTGTGTCAGTTATGTAGAAATATTTTGGTGTTCATTGTTAGAATTTGAGGAAATGGTGAGAAATAAGATTTATTGGAATGATTCTTGCTCCTATTTCCAGCAGAGGTCTTTAATGCTAAAATTTTTAGTGATTGTGTGTAAAAATGTAGAAATAATTTGGTATACATTGATGGAATTACAGGAAATGGTGAGAAATAATATTACATGGTATGAGTCTTTCTTCTATTACCAGCAGGGGTCTTTAATGCTAACGTTTTTATGTGAGTTAGTGATGAGTGTGGCGTATATATATATATATATATATATATATTATAATTAATTATAAATTAAAATAATTCACAAATTTATAGAAATTCCAGACGAAAAACATAATACAACATTTCAAAAACTTAATTTAATCAAGGTAACTCTAGGCAACATGTCGCCATGAAATTGCACGAATTTTCAAACACACTATATTGTAGTACTTGAGAAGACTAATTTAAATTTAAATAGTTAATGTTAACTTTTTTTTTAAAATTTAATGCTCATGTAGGTAAATTATTTATCAGATTATAGTACAAAAAATTAAAATATTTTGTTTCAAAACTATGTTACAGGCAAACTTATACACATTTATAGTTTCATTTTCTGTTAAATAATTCTCCTAGGAACGAAAGTTTCGAAAAATAATTTTGTGGCAAAATAAACTTAATAAACCCTACTTGATCTCTTCAAAATAATTTATTTCTTTAAGAAATTTTAAACCATTTCAACTATAAATAAGTATTAAAATTTTAATACTTCTATAGCATATACTTCTTATATATTTTTTATAAATTAATAGCTTTTAACGTGTAAAGCTTTATCTTTCTGGTATATAAGAAAAGTAATTCCATATAAATAGCAATAAATACACTAGTAAAACTTTAAATTTTTGGTATATGAAATTCCACATGGTTTGTACATTTTCACAATGATTCTACTTTTCTTATCCCACATTAACAAGAAAGAGTCTGCAAATATTTTTAAGTTCCTTTAAAACAAATGTTAAATATTTCTAACAAATTAAGCATAGCACTAAATACACTTGCAGATTTCTTCACATTTTCTCAAAGTTAAAACCCCAAAAGCCCCAAAAAAAAAAAAAAAAAAAAAAAAAGAAAGAATTTTTAAAAATTCCACCTCTAGCCCCCAACCAACATAAGTCTTTCGCTTAAAATGCTTCACTTCTGCTTCATTTGTCTCACGGGTTTGGAGTAACTTCAACCCCTAATTGGATTCATCTTTAACTGGAGAAAATATTCCTCGGGAAAATGTAATTTCCGGAATAATACGGGAATACGTTCCTCTCTTCGCTGTTTCCGGAACACCGGTGTCCCATTAAAGGAGGAAAAAACGGTGGGAACTACTCTCTTGCACTCAAGGTAGGGGCGGGAGGAAGGGGGGTAGAAGAAAGGAGTTCCCTCCAAGAGTTCCCAAGTTCTACCCAGGTTTGCTTCTTATCCTGAGGTGTGATAGATACCTAGCAGCATTTTTTATAGCCTCCTCCGTCACACATCCTGGAACGCCAGAAATAAAAATTGATCGATAGAGAATTTCCTTTTCCGTTCATGCATTCCAGCGTTAAGAATCTTGAGGGGGGCAGTAAAAAATGTGACATAATGATAAGAGATAGAACTCTCTCTCTTTATCACATCGTCGTTTTAAGGAACATTTGGAAGGAATGTTAACGGTTTCCCGGAATGACTGGATTGGGCAGTTATAGATGAGGGTGTTTGGGTGCAAATTTATTTGTATAAGTTATTGATGAGTGTGGGTAGATATGTAGAAATATTTTTCTTTGTTAGAAATAAAGAAATGGTGAGTATAATATTCATTGGTATGATTCTTGCTCCTTTTACCATCCTTCTTGCTTCTATTACTAGTCTTTAATGATGAGTGTGGCTTAGATATGCCTTTATACATACTGGAGCATTATATTTTTGGTATATAAGAAAAGTAATTCCTCATGAATTGTGAATTTCCCTAATTGTTCTACTTTTCTTATCCCACATTAACAAGAAAGAATCCAAAAATATTTTTAAGTACCCCTTAAAACAAATGTTAAATATTCTTAACGAATTAACCATAGCATTGTACATAAAAGCACAGTGCATAAAAACACCAGTAAAGTTCTATACGCACTAAATTTTTATACATACTAAGCTTTAAACACACTAAAGTTTTATATTTTTGGTATATAAGAAAAGTAATTCAACACGAATTGTGAGTTTTCATAATGGGTCGACTTTTATTTTATCACACATTAACAAGGAAAGGTCTAAAAATATTTTAAGTGCCCCTTTAAAACAAATATTAAATATTTTTAACTAATTAAGAACAGCATAACAAATACACTAATAAAGTTTTATATTTTTGTGTATAAGAAATGTAATTCCTATGAATTGTAAATTATCATAATGGCTCTACATTTCTTATCATACGTTATCATGAAAGTGTCTAAAAATATTTTTAAGTGCTCCTTAAAACAAATGTTAAATATTCTTAACGAATTAAGCATAGCACTAAACACACCAGTAAATTTCTGCACATTTTCTTAAAGTTAAAAAACCCCCAAAAGAACTAAAAAAAAATTCACCTCTACCTCCCAACCGACATGAATCTTCCACTTAAAATGCATTTCTGCTTCATTTGTCTCACGGGTTTGAAGTAACTTCAACCTAATTGGATTCATCTTTAAACTGGAGAAAATATTCCTCGGGAAAATGTAATTTCCGGAATAATACGGGAATACGTTCCTCTCTTCGCTGTTTCCGGAGCACCGGTGTCCCATTAAAGGAGGAAAAACGGTGGGAACTACTCTCTTGCCCTCAAGGTAGGGGTGGGGGAAAAGAAGGGAGTTCCCTCCAAGAGTTCCCGAGTTCTACCCAGGTTTGCTTCTTATCCTGAGGTGCGATAGATACCTAGCAGCGTTTTTACAGCCTCCTCCGTCACACATCCTGCAACGTCAGAAATAAAAATTGATCGATAGAGAATTTCCTTTTCCATTCCTGCAATCCAGAGTTAAGAATCTTGAGGGGGCAGTAAAAAAAAAAAAATGGAATATAGTGATAAGCGATAAAACTCTCTCTCTTTATGACATCGTCGTTTTAAGGAACATTTGGAAGGAATTTTAACGGGTTTCCAAAATGACTGGATTGGGCAGTTATAGATGAGTGTATTTATATAAGTTATTGTTGAGTGTGTCAGATATGTAGAAATATTTTGGTGTTCATTGTTGGAATAAAAGGACATGGTGAGAAATGATATTCATTGGTTTGATTCTTGCTCCTATTTACAGCGGATGTCTTTATTGCTAACATTTTGATTAGTGTGGCGTAGATATGTAGAAATATTTCGGTATTGATCATTGGAGAGAAACTGTAAAGAAATAATATACATTGGTACGTTTCTTGCTCCTATGAAGACTTTAATGCTAACAGGACTTTAAAGCTAACGGACTTTGCACAGGATTTTAACGCTAACCTTTTTTTTTTTTTTTTTAAGTTATTGATGAATGCGGCTTAGATATGTTTAAGTATTTTGGTATCCATTGTTGGAATTAAAAGAAATATTATTATTGATATGTTTCTTGCTCATATTATTAAAAAGTTCCTTAATAAAAATTGATCGATAGAGAATTTCCTCTTCCGTTCCTGCATTCCAGAGTTCAGAATCTTGAGGGGGCAGTAAAAAATGTGACATAATGATAAGAGATAAAACTCTCTCTTTATCACATCGTCGTTTTAAGGAACATTTGGAAGGAATGTTAACGGCTCTTCAGAATGAATGGATTGCGCAGTTATAGATGAGGGTATTTTTGGCAAAATTTATTTGTGTAAGTTATTGTCAGATATGTAGAAATAGTTAATAGTTATTATTAAGTTTTGTGTCAGATATGCAGAAATATTTTGGTTTTAATTGTTCGAATTGAAGGAAAGGGTGATAAATGATATTGTTTGATATGATTCTTGCTCATCTTGACCAGTAGAGTCTTTAAAACTAAGTTTTGACTAAGTTTTGTCGCTTTGATATGTAGAAATATTTTGGTTTTAATTGTTCGAATTGAAGGAAAGGGTGATAAATGATATTGTTTGATATGATTCTTGCTCATCTTGACCAGTAGAGGTCTTTAAAACTAACGTTTTGACTGCTGTCGCTTAGATATGTAGAAATATTTTGGTTTTAATTGTTCGAATTGAAGGAAAGGGTGATAAATGATATTGTTTGATATGATTCTTGCTCATCTTGACCAGTAGAGGTCTTTAAAACTAACGTTTTGACTGCTATCACTTGGATATGTAAAAATATTTTGGTTTTCATTTTTGGAAGTAAAATAAATTGTGAGAAATAATATTCATTGGTTAGATTTTTGCTCCTATTACCAGCAATTATTTCTTCTATTATCAGCCTTTGATGTTGACGTTTTTATATAATTTATTGATGTGTGTGGCTTAGATAGGCCTTTATACATACTAAAGCGTTATATATTTGGTACATAAGAAAAGTAATTCCTCTAGAATTGTGAATTTTCTTAATGGCTCTACTTTTCTTATCCCACATTAACAAGAAAGAGTCTAAAAATATATTTAAGTATTATTTAAAACAAATGTTAAATATTCTTAACGAATTAAGAAAAGCACTAAAAAGATTATTAAAATTTTATACACACTAAAGTTTTATACATGCTAAAAAGCTCTATATATTTGGTATATAAGAAAAGTAATTCCACATAAATTGTGAATTTTCATTATGGTTCTACATTTCTTATCACATATTAATAAGAAAGACTCTAAAAATATATTTAAGTATACCTTAAATAAACGTTAAATATTCTTAACGAATTAATCTTAGCAGTAAACAAACTAGTAAAGCTTTATACATACTAAACCCTTTTGTTTTTGGTATATAAGAAAATTAATTCCACAGGAATTGGGAAATTCCATAATAGTTCTACTTTTCTTATCACACATTAACAAGAACGAGTCTAAAATAATTTTAAGTGCTCCTTAAAAACAAATGTTAAATATTCTTAACGAATTAAGTACATCACTAAATACACTTGAAAATTTCTTCACATTTTCTTAAAGTTAAAAAAGACCCCAAAAAAGAACTAAGAAGAAAAAAAAAAAAGAAAAGTATATTTAAAAAATTCAACCCAGTCCCCCAACCAACATAACTTTTTCCGCTTAAAATTCGCATTTCTGCTTCATTTGTCTCACGGGTTTGAAGTAACTTCAACCCTAATTGGATTCATCTTTAACTGGAGAAAATATTCCTCGGGAAAATGTAATTTCCGGAATAATACGGGAATACGTTCCCCTCTTAGTTGTTTCCGGAGCACCGGTGTCCCATTAAAGGAGGAAAAACGGTGGGAACTACTCTCTTGCCCTCAAGGTAGGGGGAAAAGGAGTTCCCGAGTTCTACCCAGGTTTGCTTCTTATCCTGAGGTGTGATAGGTACCTGGGAGCGTTTTTTATAGCCTTCTCCATCACACATCCTGGAACGCCAGAAATAAAAATTGATCGATAGAGAATTTCCTTTTCCGTTCGTGCATTCCAGTGTTAAGAATCTTGAGGGGGGCAGTAAAAAAATGTGACATAATGATAAGAGATAGAACTCTCTCTCTTTATCATATCGTCGTTTTAAGGAACATTTGGAAGGAATGTTAACGGTTTCCCAGAATGAATGGATTGTGCAGTTATAGATGAGGGTATTTTGGTGAAATTTATTTGTATGAGTTATTGATGATTGTTTTAGATATGTGAAAATATTTTGGTTTTCATTGTTGGAATGAAAGGAAATTGCAAGAAATGATTTTTTGGTATGATTCTTGCTCCTATTACCAGCAGATGTATTTAATGCTAATGCTTTTTATGTATGTTATTAATGAGTGTGGTGCAGATACGTATTTTTGGTATTCATTGCAAGAATTGAAAGAAATGTTGAGAAATTATATTCATTGATATGATTATAGTTCTATTAAAAGCAATTCTTGCTTTTATTTCAAGTCTTTAATGTTAACGTTTTTATATAGGGTGAGCAGAAGATCTACCTCTCCGTGGTGCACCTGGTAACACTTTTTAGTGGCTAAAAGATCTGCAACTTGCCATTATTGTTAGATTGATGAACTGTTTTAGCATATTTTTGTTGTATTATTTTGCTGTTGTTGTATGTTGTATGTTTTTGCATTAACCGTTCATAATCTGCCATTGGAAATAAAAAAAAACGACTTTATATAAGTTATTAATGAGTATGGCTTATATATGCCTTTATACATACTAAAACATTATATTTTTTTGGTATATATAAGAAAAGTAATTCCACATGTATAATTAATTTCTGTAATGGTTCTACTTTTATTCTATCACACATTAATAAGAAAGTGTCTAAAAATATTTTTTTAAGTGCCCTTAAAACAAATGTTCAATATTCTTAACGAATTAAACATAGCAATAAATACACTAGTAAAGCTTTAAATTTTTGGTATATAGGAAATGAAATTCCACATGATTTGTACATTTTCACAATGATTCTACTTTTCTTATCACACATTAACAAGAAAGAGTAAAAATATTTTTAATTACCCCCTTAAAACAAATGTTAAATACTCTTAACGAATTTGGCATAGCTCTAAATACACTTGCAAATTTCTCCGCACTTTCTCAAAGTTAAAAAGCCCCAAAAGGTCTAAAAAAAAAAAAAAGGAATATTTAAAAATATTCCACCTCTACCCACAACCGACACGCTTTAAATGCTTCACTTCTGCTTCATTTGTCTCACGGGTTTGAAGTAGCTTCAACCCTAATTGATTCATCTTTAACTGGAGAAAATATTCCTCGGGAAAATGTAATTTCCGGAATAATACGGGAATACGTTCCTCTCTTCGCTGTTTCCGGAGCACCGGCGTCCCATTAAAGGAGGAAAACGGTGAGAACTACTCTCTTGCCCTCAAGGTAGGGGTGGCGGGGTAGAAAGGAGTTACTTCGAAGAGTTCCCGAGTTCTACCCAGGTTTGCTTCTTATCCTGAGGTGTGATAGATATCTCGGAGCTTTTTTTTTTTTATATCCTCCTCCGTCACACATCCTGGAAAGTAAGAAATAAAAATTGATCGATAGAGAATTTCCCTTTTCCGTTCTTGCATTCCAGCCTTAAGAATCTTGAGGGGGAAAAAAATGGGACATAATGATAAGAGATAAAACTCTCTCTCTTTATCACATATGTTATCTTTATCACATATCATATATGTTTTAAGGAACATTTGGAAGGAATGTTAATATGCAGTTATAGATGAGGGTATTTTGGCGAATTTTATTTGTATAAATTATGAGTGTGGGTTTGAAATGTAGAAATATTTTGGTGGTCATTGTTGGAATTGAAAGAAATGGGGACAAATTATGTTCTATGGTATGATTCTTGCTCCTATTAACAGCAGAGGGTAACCAGCAGGATAACCCTAATGTTTTTATATAAGTTATTGAGGAGTGTGGCTTAGTTATGTAGGGTTTTTTTGATATTCATTGTTAGAAATAAGGAAATAATATTCTTTGGTATGGTTCTTGCTCCTATTGCCAGCAGAGGTCTTTAATGCTAACGTTATTTATATAAGTAATTGATGAGTGTGGTGTAGATAAGTAGAAATATTTTGCAATTTTCATTGTTAGAATTAAAAATAAATCGTGAGAAGTAATATTCATTGGTATGATTCTTGCTCATATTACCAGCAAATGTCATTATAAATAATATTCATTGGTATGACTCTTGCAAATATTACCAGCAGAGGTCTTTATAAATAGTATTTTTGATATGATTCTTGCTGCTATTACAAGCAGATATATTTAATGCTACCGCTATTTTGATATAATCGCTGATGAGTGTGGCGTAGAGATGTAGAAATATTCTAGTATTCTATGTTGGAATTAAAAGAAATGGTATTCATTGGTATGAATCTCGCTGATATTATTAGCAGAGCTTGTTAATAAAAATTGATCGATAGAGAATTTCCTTTTCCGATCATACTTTCCAGCGTTAAGAATCTTGAGAGGGACAGGAAAAAATGTGACATAATGATAAGAGATAAAACTCTCTCTCTCTTTATCACATCGTCGTTTTAAGGAACAATTGGAAGGAATGTTAACGTGCAGTTATAGATAAGGGTATTTTGGCGCAAATTTATTATATATGAGTTATTAGTGAGTATGTCAGATATGTAGAAGTATTTTTGGTAGTCATTGTTGGAGTTAAAGGAAATAGTGAGAAATAATATTCATTGGTATGATTCTTTTCCTATTACCCAGCAAGCGTATTTAGTGCTAAGGGTTTTGCATTGATAGTTTTTTATTATACAAGTATTTATTTATTAATACTATATTATCTATTAAACAATCAAATAAGAACAGCTGTAAAATACTTGCCTACAATTATGACTTGACTTAGTTTGGCCTTGTCTTGGTAGTTTGAGATGTATGCTCGCTGAAGCTGCTTTATCTCAATTTATCCAAATGCTTTTTAAAATACAACAGATAAAATAATTTTTTTTGACAAAAGTGAACGATTATGTTACATGTTAGTGTGACTTGCTAAGCAACATAAGAAAAATATAATGAATATCTTAACAAAATACATCCATAAAGAGAGGAAGAAAGATTTGTATACTTTAAATAGTAGTATAATTTTTTGTTAAGAAAGAGAATATTTAACACATTTAATTTTCTATTTTTCTGATTAAATTGATGTTCCATTAGTATGGCATCATTATCCTTATAAATAATATAAAATATCAAAAATAGTTAAATATAAAATTAAAGAAGAATTTAAACCATAATTAAAGATACAAATAAATTTAAATTGTTATAAACAGAAATAGTAATATATATATATATAATTAATGTCATGTTGATGATTGAAAAGAAAAGAAGAAACTGACACGACAGTTTTGCTGTCTGTCTCTATAAACACACATTTGATCATACACTCAAGAGCCAAAACATTATGGACACCTGTCAATAACGAGTTGGCCCACCTTGGCGCGCAACACAGCTTCAACCCGCCTTGGCATGGATTAATACCACCACTTAATAAAAGTTAAATACCACTTCCACCTGATCACGTGCCTTCCACGTCATCCAGGAGAGTTGAATGCAAAATGTAGGGGTGGTCATAATGTTTTGGCTCTTGAGTGTATATGCTTACGTCTTCGACCCTAGAAAATTTCATTTTATTTGGATGTGTTATTCTTACAAAGTGCGTTAATATTAAAAAATCATCCAAAAAGCATAAAAAAAGCTTATTAAATTTACTTCTGCATTCAACAAAAGAATGTATAGTATTTGAAATCCATTTGATGTAAATATCAAAATATTGCTGTTTCAATTAAAAAATAAATCTAATGATTTATTAAAATAATTTTTTCAATTTTTTTAATCAATATAACATTTAAGCAATAATATAACATCAACATAAATTAATTTTGTTTAATCAACGTCAGTAATATCAGTAATAAATATAAGTTTAATCAACGTAAACAATATCAACATAACATTTTAAGAAATCCCTTATTTCTTCTATAAACAGAAATTTTTTTCCTATGAGCTTATTTGTTTTGCAAAAATAAAAAAATATTGCAAGAGAACAAGTTTTCAATTTATACAAAAATTCAGAATAATTACAATTCTTTAATTATTGTTTTATTATTTTGATTATTATTAATTTAATTATTTGCAGAAAATTTGAAAATAAACATTTCAGTTTAAGGTTACATTAATTGCAATATCCATTGATACATTTACCAGAAAGAGAGAACAATTCTTTTTTTTGAGCGAATCTTTTCAAGGTCAAGTGAATCATATTTTTGTATTTTTCTATTTTTATTCTTTTATATATTCAATGTTAAGAATACTTTTCAAGAAGTACAGTTCAGGGCATGCTTAGTATATCAGATAGAAAAAAATCCATTTAAAATCCATAAATATTTTATTCCAATAACAGTATAGTTCTTATATCCGCCAAATAAATATTGGCTGTTTTTTTTCCTGTCATTAAAATTTTAAATAAAGAAAATAACGGTGTGTGTGGGTAAGTAATAGTATATTTAAAATTATTATTTATAGTAAAATTTTATGATCGCACTTTTTTTTTTTTTTTTCTAAATGAAGGTCATGTTAATTATTAAATTTATTTGATAATATAAAAAAAAAAGTTAAAAGATTATTCGAAAATTGAGTATTCTTTTTTGTTAAAGGTTAAAAAATGACGTCATAATATAATTGTTACGTCAACTAAAAATAGGGTTATTCAAATTAAAGGAATATAATTCAAATTTTAATTTATTATAACTAATTATTGTAATTATTATTTTATCTATTATTACAATGATTAAGTTAAATTTTAATTTATTTCTTATGACGCTACTACATATTACACACCAATGGATAAAAGAAAGTTCAAAGTTATAAAATGCACCCATTTATTTTATGCAGCGCCAGCACCACATTTTATGCAACAAACGTCGAGTTGGTACATCTGATCTTTCATTTTAAATAACCCTGCGTTATTTATGTTTCTTTTTTAAGGGAAACAATATGAGTTTGAGGATTGCATATGGTAACAAATATTTTTTAATGTCATTCTAATATATAAATTTAGGTTTTGTAAAAAATTGTATTGAGGCTACTTGTGTAAAATGAATAAAACGTATAGTTGAATAATTTAAAAAAAAAAAATTGAAACATCAGATTTTTTTTTTTTTTTGAGTTATGAGTTTTTATATAAATAATAAATTTAAAATTATTCTGTGTTTCGAAGTACAAAACTCTTATATAGTTTTATTCAGATTAAATTCCACATAATTTAGAAATATTGTGACTAATAGACAGTTAAAGTCTAAAAAAGTAAAACATTACAGATCTTTCCATAATAAACATATTATGTTTAAAAAAAATGTTGACATGAATTACAAAAATTAATATATTTTAAAGTGTATAAATCTAAAGAAAAAACATAATAGTTTATGTATCTTTCATACAGACTTTTTATAACGTTAAAAATTATATATAAATTTAGGTTTTTTAAAAATTATATTGAGGAAGCTTGTGTGAAATGTATAACACGAACAAAAACGTTTTGAAAACGTACAAACGTACAGCTGACTACAGTTTTAAGTACAGTTACAACGTACAGCAAAGGTACTTTGTAAGCAAATGTACAAACGTACAACGTACAGTTACAATGTACAACAAAGGTACTTGTAAGCAAATGTACAAACGTACAACAAAGGTATTTGTAAACAAATGGTGAAACGTACAACAAAGGTACTTGTAAACAAATGTACAAACGTGCAACAAATGTACGTTTACAAAAATAGTTTTTATAAAAACTAAAAGTTCAGATTGTTTTTAAATAGAGCTTTTTGCATAAATGATCAATTTAAAATTCTTCTGTGTTTTGAACTACAAAATTTTATAGAGTTAGATTAAATTCCATATCATCTAAAAATATGGTGACTTACAGACAGTCAAAAGTCTAAAAAAAAAGTAAAAAAAAAATAATAAACATTATTTAAAAAATGTTGTCATGAATTACAAAAAAAAAATGAGAATTTTTTTTAATTTAAAGTGCATAAAGATTAAAGTAGAAACTTAACTGTTTAAACATCTTTTGAAACAGCCATTTTACAGCATACCCCAAAAAGCAAACTTTACACATATACAAATTTTATACATATTAAATTCCGCATAATTTCCATCCAACGTAATCCCATAATTGCACATAATTTCATATCATCCACGTCTAAAAAAAAAAAAAAAAAGTAATAAAAAGAAATAAGATATAAAATTAAACATATTATTTTAAAATGAGGACATGATTTACAAAAAAAAAAAAAAAAAAAAAAAATGATTTATTTTAAAGTGCATAAATTCTAAAGTAGAAACTTGACTGCTTGAATATCTTTTGATACAGCCATTTTACAGCGTACTCCAAAAGAAACTTTACACATATACATATTGCAGAATGAAAAAATAACCAAAATGCTTTTAAGATAAAAGAAGTGCTCCCTTCTACATTCCAAATTACTGTTCCGTAAGCTATCATTGAATCCTTCTCTATTCAAAAGCATCCCAACTGCAGATCTTCGCCGTGCCTGATCCTTCCTTAGGGGGACTTTGAGTATTTTCTGCCCTATCTCAAAACTCGATATCGGTCGTCGACTTGGATATCGGATCCCCAGTTGCCCGGTCAACGACAGATTCAAAGGAGATAACCGCATTTTCGTCCCGGTGCCTTGGGACATTGCGGTGTCAAACTGAAAGATTGTTTTATTGATACATCACAGGAGAACCGGGGAATTGTTGTGGAAAAACCAATAGGACTTTTTGATTATGATGCTTTTGCTAGAGTGGGAGAGACCTGACATGGCTGGGTTTTTTTTCCTGCTCTCCAAGTTGTCATGGAGTAATTCTCGGGAACTCTTTGGAGTAGGTGGGGTTTTTTTAAACAAAGAATTTTTTTGATGTGTTCCGATAATGGTTTTTCGATTTGTTTCATTTTTGAAATCCATTTGATGTTTCAATATATCTTATAAATGGCAAAATTTGTTAATACAAATGTAATTATTTGTAAAATATTAATATTTTATGACTAAAAGATATTTCGATATGAAATAAAAACATAAAAATGGGTTTGTTGTGATCATTTTTGCTTCTAGAAAGCTCGATTGACTCGAATAACCCACTGAAAAATTTATTGATGCAAAATTAAATTGAAAATACACCTCAGCACCGAGGGATCTGTAGCACCCCTATCATTTAGAACGATGATATGGGGGTGTCGATAGATACCATGTATAGCACAAATATCCCACTGACTGGAGGTGACAGGAAAGCAGTGCCTTCCTGGACAACTTTGAAGATTTGTTTTGGTTTAGCGCTCTACGGTCCTTTTTGCACACTTTAGGTTGATTGAACCCTATTCTACAGCTTTAATGTGGATTCCAAAAACATTGACAACCATTCATACCGCAGTCAGGATTCGAAACTGAAACCTGCGGCACCAATGGCTGGAGCGCTAGGCATTTGGCCATCAGGCCACGTTCTTTAAGTTTAACGGCCCGCATTTGTAAGGGAGAAAGCCCTAAAAAATCCCTCTAGGCATCCATACAATCGATATACGATGGTTTTACAAACAGTGCCATCTCCATCGGGTCTTCTCGCTTTTTTATAATCATTACAAACTTTATTAACAATTAAATAATAAACCTTACTTAGCTGCATTTTACAACTTAAACGACAAAGCTTACGCAAATAAAAAAAAATTCAGTATATATGAACATATCTCATAAATATCAAGAAATATCACCTTTTCAAGCATGTCTAGGCAAATAGCACGTACTAAATCCCGAATAACAAAACAAGCATCAGATTTTATTCATCATTACTTCGCGCCCTCAAAAAATACGCCCCCACGAGGAGCAATGCATCTGCCTTATCATCTACGGTTAGCGTGAAGCACATTTGCATAGTTGTAGACCACAGGGGATGCATCCGTCAGTTCTCGCGACCAGAGCTCACACGGAACGGCCCGTGCATAAGCACCGCAGAGTGACAAAAAGCTGAATTCCCCCCATCTCTGGGATCAGAAAGCAGTGACCTGCGATCCCTGCGTAGATGTGTTCCAACAACTAGTTGCTCCCGAAGCTCATCACGCGGCATTAAAGTGTCAGGCGGCGTTGAATTATTCATTTATGAGATGAGAGATAGGAGACGGAGCAGTTTGGGGTCTGATAAGGAATTTTACTTGTGTTTGTAATGAAGTTCGACCAGAAGAGCTTTGTTGTTACCTATGAGTGATGGAAATTGGAACACAAAACTCCAATCAGCTTATTCTGTGACGTCTACTCTTTTGTGTTTTAAAAATGAATATGTTAAGCTTTGGAGTTGTTGTGTATGATAAATGTGTTTTGAGATCTTGTCACAGACTGTGTTGTAATGCAAAAATTTGGATAATGTATCTCAACTAATTAAATATATTATTTAAAGAAATAAGGGACGTGAAATATATCTTATTTTAATTTCTGTAGTGCACATTAATTAACTATATCTCAAAAAGTATTATCATAAAACAGTAAAGTAAATTAAATTTACATGAATAACGAATAAATATTTTAACGATTTATCTTACTATACTCTTTACTAATACTCTTGTTAAGCATAACTAGTACCTACATATTTATTAAAAATATTGAAATCAATTTATTTTGGTAAATTAAGTTCACAATTTTCTACAAGATTTAAAAAAAAAAAAATCAATGTTAGACGCTCGATGCCATATGTTTAGGGTCGAGCCACGTTGGTGTCATGGATGTTTGTATTGGTTCGGAATCCATTTTTAATCGCATGTCCCGATCTAATATGACAGCAGAGCATTGGGCGTAGGGTTGACAACCGTATCCCGTAAAAAGAAAACATCTCCTGTTTCAAAATCTGCTGCAGATTTCCTTGGCCACAATGGGGTTGTTGTGCCAATGATGGTGATGAATCACTATTGAATATTGAGATTAAATCTATTAAGTCTGCAAAAACTGAGTCGTCTAGGTTTTGTATAATCATGATAAACTTTATTAACAATTAAATAATTAACTTTACCTGCCTGCGCAACAAAAACTGTATTTCACGACCTGAGCCATCAAACTTATCCAAATGAAACAAAAGCATTTCAATATATATTGCAAACATATCTCATAAATATCGCTTTCCAAGAATGTCTAGACAAATAGCAGGCACTAAATCGCGAATAACAAAACTGGCATCCACTGTTATTCACCATTAGTTCTCGCCCTCCAAAAATACGGCCCCACGAGGAGCCATGAATTTATCTTATCCTCCACTGTTAGTGTGAAGCGCATTTTGCATACTAGTAGACCACAGGGGATACATCCGTCAGTTTTAGCGACCAGAGCTCACACTGAACGACCCATGCAGAAACATCGCAGAGCGACAAAAGCAGGATTCCACCCCTCTACGGGATCAGAACGCACTGACCTGCGATCCCTGCGGAGATGTGTCCCAACAACTAGTTACTTCATAAAGCTCATCAAGAGGCATTAAAGTGTCAGGCGGCGTTGAATTATTCATTTGTGAGATGAGAGATAGGAGACGGAACGATTTGGGGTCTGATAAGGAATTTTACTTGTGTTTGTAATGAAGTTCGACCGGAAGAGCTTTATTGTTACCTATGAGTGATGGAAATGTGAACACAAAACTCCAATCAGCTTATTTTGTGACGTCTGCTCTTTTGTGTTTTAATAATTAATATGTTAAATTTTGGAGCTGTGTATGATAAATGTGTTTTGAGATCTTGTCAGAGAATGTGTTGTGTTGTAAAATTTGGAAAATATACTCGTATCTCAACTAATTAAAGATATTATTTAAAGAAATAAGGGACAGGAAATATATTTTATTTATTTCTGCCATGCACTTTAATTAACTATATCTCAAATAGTGTTGTTATAAAAATAGTAAAATAAATAAAATTTACGTGAATAATGAATAAATATTTTAATTATATAAAATAATATAAATATAATAATATAAATATTATAATTTATCTTACAATATTCTCAACTGACATTCTTGAAAAACATAATTATTTATTTCATCTTTATTAAACATTTTGACATCAATTTATTTTGAAAAATTAAATTAAAAATTTTCAACACGAACTTTCTTTTAAAAATTAATCAGTATTAGGCGCTCATTGCCACAGAATTAGTATTCAAGCACCATTGGCGCCATGGACGTTTAATTGATATGAAATTCATTTTAAACAGTAGGTCCCTGTCTAATATGACTCTAGAGACTTGGGCAGAGAGCTGACAACCCTACCCTGTAAAAAGAAAAGAACTCCTGTATCGTGATCTGCTAGTAGGCAGACACCTTTGGCCCACCATAGGTCTGTTGCTCCAATGATGATGATGAATCAGTATTAAATAAGGAGATTCATTCTATACACTGAAGTGACAAAAAGTCATGGGATAGCAAAATGCAAATTTTCAGATGGCAGTAGCATCGGGTAGGACAGGTATAAAAGCGCAGTGCTTTCGCAGAGCTTTCATTTCGGTTCAAGTTATTCATGTGAAGAAGTTTTGACGTGAGGATGACCGCACGACGGGAATTAACAGACTTTGAACGTGGAATGTTAGTTGGAGCTAGACGCATGGGTCATGCCATTTCGGAAATCGTTAGGGAATTCGACATTCCCAGATCCACTGTGTCAAGAGTGTGCCGAGAGTATGAAATTTCAGGCATAACATCCCACCATGGACAGCGCAGTGGTCGACCGCCTGCACTTAACGACCGAGACCGGCGACGTCTGCAAAGAGTCGTAAATTCTAAAAGACAAGCAACACTGTGTCAATTGACCGCTGAAATCAATGTGGGACGTACAAGGGACTTGTCTGTTAGAACTGTGCCGAGAAATTTGGCTTTCTTGGGCTATTCCAGCAGAAGACCGACTCGAGTGCCTTTACTGACAGAACGACATCGCTTGCAGCGACTCTCGTGGGCACGTGAGCATATCGGTTGGTCCCTAGATTAATGTAAAACCGTGGCCTGGTCCGATGAGTCACGATTTCAGTTGGTAAGAGCTGATGGTAGGGTTCTAGTGTGGCGCAGACCCTACGAAGTCATGAACCCAAACTGTCAGCAAGTCACTGTTCAAGCTGGTGGTGGCTCCGTAATGGTGTGAGCTGTTTTTCATGGCATGGACTTGGTCCTCTGGTGCGACTGGACCGAACAGTGACTGTAAATGCTTATGTTCAGCTACTTGGAGATCACTTGCAGCCATTCATGGACTTCATGTACCCAAACAACACTGGGATTTTTATGGATGACAATGCGCCATGTCACCGGGCCACAACTGTTCGCGATTGGTTTGAAGAACATTCTGGACAATTCCAACGAATGATCTGGCCACCTAGATCGCCCGACATGAATCCCATCGAGCATTTATGGGACATCATCGAGAGGTCTGTTCGTGCCCAAAATCCTGCACCATCAACGCTTTCACAATTATGGACGTCTATCGAGACAGCATGGCTCAATATTCCTGCAGAAGACTTCCAACGACTTGTTGAGTCCATGCCACGTCGAGTTGCTGCACTTCGCCGGGCGAAAGGAGGGCCGACACGATATTAAGAGGTATCCCATGACTTTTGTCACTTCAGTGTATAGTCTGCAATTTAAAAGAAATTCAGCACAACTGAGTCGTCTCGTTTTTGTATAATCATTACAAACTTTATTAACAATTAAATAATTAACTTTACCTGTCTGAACAATAAAACCTGTATTACACAACATAAACCACAAAACTTAGCAAAAATAAAACAAAAACATTTCTATATATATTGCAAGCATATCTCATAAATTTGACTTTTCAAGAATATCTAGGCAAATAGCATGCAATAGAAAAACTTGCATCCACTTTTATTTACCAATACTTCGCTCCGGTTTTCACATGATATTAAAGTGTCAATGACATTGATCTATTTATTTAATTGCAACTATTCTGATATTTAGGAAAAGAAAATAAATGAACACAAACATTTCTGAGATTCATCGTTACTTTCTCTGACAGACCAGCCATTTAACTTCGATCTAAGGATGATAAGCCAATTGCTGATATGATGAGGCATCAGTGGATTTGCCTTGAGCAATTTCACGTCTGGACAGCTCAACTGTATAAGACTCGACCAAGCCGCTGAAGGATTTATTTGTGTAGAATTTAATTAAATGCACACCTGAGCACCTATGGCTATGTAGCATCTTTATATTCAGAAAAAGTGGACGGAACGTCGGTGGGAATCATGCATAAGACGATTTACCCACCAACTGGAGTTTAGAGGAAAGCAGTGTCTTCTGAGACGACCTTGGATTTGGTTTGGTTCGACGCTCTATATCATTTTTTGAACACTTTAAGTACACTAATTAGATTCACATTAAAACTGTAAGCCGGCTAATTAGACTGGAACCTACAGTTTTAATGTGGATTCCAAACCACTAACAGACATCTATGCTACAGTGAGAAATCTAACCTGTATCGTGTGGTACCAATGGACAATGCGCTAAGAAATTAACCATCAGGCCGCATCTTTAAGTGTAGCGGCCTGCATTTTTTAAGGGAGGTAAATTTGAAAACTCCTTCTAGGCAATCTGTAGCATCTTTATATTCAGAAAAAGTGGACGGAACGTCGGTGGGAATCATGCATAAGAAGATTAACCCACCAACTGGAGTTTAGAGGAAAGCAGTGTCTTCTGAGACGACCTTTAAAATTTGGTTAGGTACGTCGCTCTATATCATTTTTGAACACTTTAAGCACACTAATTAGATTCACATTAAAACTGTGCGCCGGCTAATTAGACTGGAACCTACAGTTTTAATGTGGATTCCAAACCACTAACAGACATCTATGCTACAGTGAGAAATCTAACCTGGATCTTGTGGTACCAATGGACAATGCGCTAAGAAATTAACCATCAGGCCGCATCTTTAAGTGTAGCGACCTGCATTTTTAAGGGAGGTAAATTTGAAAACTCCTTCTAGGCAACCTGGCATTCGATGAACGATGCTTTTACACCAATTGTCCCAATCTCCATCGAGTCTTCAGCTTTTGTGTAATCATTACAAATTTAAACAATTAAATAATTAACTTTACCTGTCTTCGTAACAAAAACTGCAACTGTACCCAAATAATACAAAAACATTTCAAAATATATTGCAAACATATCTCACAAATATTGCTTTTCCAAAACAACGAAATGTCTAGGTAAATAGCAGGCACTAAATCGCGAATGCATTCACAATAACAAAACTCGCATCCACTTTTATTTACCATTACTTCTCGCTGTCCAAAAATACGGCCCCACGAGCAGCAATACATCTATCTTATCATCCACAGTTAGCGTGCTGCGCATTTGCATATTTATAGACCACAGGGGATGCATCTGTCAGTCCTCGCGACCAGAGCTCATGCGGAACGACCCATGCAGAAACACCACAGAGCGACAAAAGCAGAATTCCACCCCTCTCCGGGATCAGAACGCAATGACCTGCGATCCCCTGCGAAGATGTGTCCCAACAACCAGTTACTTCATAAAGCTCATCACACGGTATTAAAGTGTCAGGCGGCGTTGAATTATTCATTTGTGCTATGAGATATAGGAGACGGAGCAGTTTTGGGCCTGTAAGGAATTTTACTCATGTTTGTAATGAAGTTCGACCAGAATAGCTTTATTGTTAGCTATGAGTGATGGAAATGTCTCCAATCAGCTTATTTTGTGACGTCGACTCTTTTGTGTTTTATTAATAAATATGTTAAGTTTTGGAGTTGTGTATGATAAATGTGTTTTCAGATCTTGTCACAGAATGTGTTGTGATACAAAAATTTGGATAATATACTTGTATCTCAACTAATTAAAGATATTATTTAAAGAACTAAGGGACATTAATGTATTTTATTTCAATTACAGTAGTGCACTTTAATTAATTGTATCTCAAAATAGTATTATCATAAAGTCGTATAGTAAATAACGCTTACATGAATAATGAATAAATATCTTAGCTATTTATCTTACAATACTTTAATTTAATGCTCTTGTAATACGTTATTTATTTTTTCTTTATTAAGAATATCGACGTGAGTTTATTACCTGAAATGAAAATTTGGCAAATTAAATTCAAAATTTTCTACAAGGGTTAAAAAATAATAATAATTAGTAATAGGCGTTCGGGGCCAGAGGTTTATAATTCGAGTCCCAGAGATGCTATAAATGTTTGTAGTGGTTCTGTATCCACTTTAAACCGTACATTCCGGTATAATATGACTCCAGAACCATGGACGCAGGGCTGACCATCCTACCCCCGTAAAAGAAAACATCTCCTGTAAAGTAATCTGCTGGCAGACAGACGGCCCTGGACCCTCATAGGGCTGTTGTTCCAATGATGTTGATGAATCAGTATTAAATAATGAAATTCATTCTATTTAGTCTGCAATTTAAAAAGAAATTCAGCAAAACTGAGACGCCTCGCTTGTGTATAATCATTACAAACTTTATTAAAAATAAATTATTAAATTTACCTGTCTCCGCAACAAAAAAACTGTGTTTCACAAAATGAGATACAAAGCTTACTCAAATAAAACAAAAGCATTCCAATATATATTGCAAACATATGTCATAAATATCGCTTTTCAAGAATGTCTAGTCAAATAGCATGCACTAAATCGCGAATAACAAAAGTGACATCCACTTTTATTTACCATTACTTCTCGCCCTCCAAAACTACGGCTCCACGAGGAGCAATACATCTGTCTTCTCTTCCACGGTTAGCGTGAAGTGCATTTGCATATTTGTAGACCACAGGGCATGCATCTGTCAGTCCTTGCAGGCCAGAGCCACGCAGAAACAGCGCAGAGCGACAAAAGCAGAATTCCACCCCTCTCCAGGGTCAGAAAGCAGTGACCTGCTATCTCTGCGGAGATGTGTCCCAACAACCAGTTACTCCACGAAGCTCATCACGAGGCATTAAAGTGTCAGGCGGCGTTGAATTATTCATTTGTGAGATGAGAGATAGGAGACGGAGCAGTTTTGGGTCTGATAAGGAATTTTACCTGTGTTTGTAATGAAGTTCGACCAGAAGAGCTTTATTGTTACGTATGAGTGATGGAAATGGGAACACAAAACTCCAATCAGCTTATTCTGTGACGTCTACTCTTTTTGTGTTTTAATACAAAATTTGTTAAGTTTGGGAGTTGTTGTGTATGATAAATGTATTTTCAGATCATGTCACAGAATGCGTTGTGACGCAAAATTTGGATAATATATCTCCACTAATTAAAGAAATAAGGGACATAAATATACTGGACTGGAGTTGAGAGGAAAGTAGTGCCTTCCGGGACTCCCTTTAAGATTTGGTTTGGTTTGTTTCTCTACGGTATTTCTTTGCACACTTTAGGATAATTACACTGGAATCTGCAGATTTAATGTATTCCTAACCACCAACAATCAGGATTATTCCCACATTCAGGATTAGAATATAAAAACTGTGGTATCAATAGCCAGATCACTAGCCAATTGGCCAACAGAACTCGACTTTTTAACTGTAATGGCCCACAATTTTAAGGGAGAAAAACCCAGTAAACTCTCGTTAAGTGACCAGACTATCGCTGATCTTACCCACAACGACACAGTGTCCGTCCAGTCGTCTAGCTTTTTTGTGTAATCATTACAAAATTTATTAACTATTAAATAATTATCTGGCCGAACACCAAAAACTGTTTTTCATAACATTAACCACAAAAAGTTACTGAAATAAAACAAAAAAATTTCAATATTTATTTCAAGCATATGTCATGCAAACAGAAATGTCTAGGCAAATAGCACGCACTAAATCTCGAATAACAAAACTCGCATCCACTTTTATTCACCATTACTTCTCGCCCTCCAAAATACGACCCCACGAGGAGCAATACATCTATCTTATCACTCACGGTTAGCGTGAAGCGCATTTGCACATTTGTAGACCACAGGGGATGCATCTGTCAGTCCTCGAGAGCAGAGCTCACGCGGAACGGCCCATGCAGAAACACCACATAGCGACAAAAGCGGAATTCCGCCCCTCTCCGGGATCAGAACGCACTGACCTGCGATCCCTGCGGAGATGTGTCCCAACAACCAGTTACTCCATGAAGCTCATCACGCGGCATTAAAGTGTCAGGCGGCGTTGAATTATTCATTTACGAGATGAAAGATAGGAGACGGAGCAGTTTTGGGTCTGATAAGGAATTTTACTTGTGTTTGTAATGAAGTTTGACCTGAAAGGCTTTATTGTTACCTATGAGTGATGGAAAACTCCAATCAGCTTATTTTGTGACATCTACTCTTTTGTGTTTTAATATTAAATGCGTTATGTTTTGAAGTTGTTGTGTATGATACATGCATTTTGAAATCTTGTCAGAGACTGTGTTGTGATGCAAAATTTCCTTTAGGTATCTCAACTAATTAAAGATATTATTTAAAGAAATAAAGGACATGAAATATATTTATTTTATTTCTGCCATTCACTTTATGTAACTTTATCTCAAATAGTGTTATCATAAAGTAGTAAAGTAAATAGAGTTTACATGAATAATGAATAAATATTTTGGCTATTTATCTTACAATACTTTCAACTATTATTCTTAGAAAACATAATTATTTATTTCATCTTTATTAAGAACAGTGACACCAATTAATAAAATGAAATGAAAAGTTTGCAAATTAAATTGAGAATTTTCAACATTAATTTTTAAAAAAAATTAATCACTATTAGATGCTCGCTGTCATAGGTTTAGGGTTCAAGTCCTTGTAGTAAGGGCCCAGGCGTTTACAGTCGTTCGGAATCCACTTTAAACAGTAGGTCACGCTAATAACATAACTGTAGAACATTGGCGTAGGGCTGACATTTCCTTTCTCCGTAAAAAAGAAAACAACTCCTGTTTCGAAATCTGCTGCAGATTTACTTGCCACACAATGAGGTTGTTGCGTTAATGATGATGAATCAGTATTAAATAATGATCAGTTCTATTAAGTCTAAAATTTAAGATGTAATTCAGCAAAATTGAGTCGCCTCGCTTTTGTATAATCATTACAAAATTTATTAACAATTAAATAATTCACTTTTACTTCGTTTGGGCAACAAAAACTGTATTTCACGACATGAGCACACATTTTACTGAAATGAAAAAATGCATTTCAATATATATTTAAAACACATCTCATAAATATCGCTTTTCAAGAATTTTTAGGCAAATAGCAGGCACTAAATTGCGAATGGTTTCGCAATAACAAAACTCGCATCGACTTTTATTCGCCATTACTTCTCGCCCTCTAAAAATACGGCCCCACGAGGAGCAATACATCTATCTTATCACCAACGGTTAGCGTGAAGCGCATTTGCACATTTGTAGACCACAGGGGATGCATCTGTCAGTCCTCGCGACCGGAGCTCACGCGGAACGGCCCACGCAGAAACACCGCATAGCGACAAAAGCGGAATTCCACCCCTCTCCGGGATCAGAACGCACTGACCTGCGATCCCTGCGGAGATGTGTCCCAACAACCAGTTACTTCACGAAGCTCATCACGCGGCATTAAAGTGTCAGGCGGAGTTGAATTATTCATTTACGAGATGAAAGATAGGAGACGGAGCAGTTTTGGGTCTGATAAGGAATTTTACTTGTGTTTGTAATGAAGTTTGACCTGAAGAGCTTCATTGTTACCTATGAGTGATGGAAAACTCCAATCAGATTATTTTGTGACATCTACTCTTTTGTGTTTTAATAATAAATGTGTTATGTTTTGATGTTTTTGTGTATGATACATGCATTTTGAAATCTTATCAGAGACTGTGTTGTGATGCAAAATTTGATAATAATGTATTTCAAATAATTATAGATATTATATTTAAAGAAATAAGGGACATAAACATATTTTATTTTAATTTCTGTAATGCACTTTAGTTAACTATATCTCAAACAGCATTGTCATAAAGTAGTAAAATAAATTAAGTTTGCATGAATAATAAATAAATATTTCAGCTATTTATCTTACAATACTCTTATCTAATATTCTTGTGATACGTTACTATTTATCTCCTCTTTATTAAAAATATTGACATCAATTTATTAGCCGAAATGAAAATTTGGCAAATTAAATTCAACATTTTCAACAAGATTTCTTAAAAATTTAATCAGTTTAGGTGCTCGGTGGCACAGATTTTGGACTCGAGTCCGGCGTGTTATGGATGCCTATAGTGGTTTGAAATCCACTTTAAACTGTAGGTAACGGTCTAATATGACTGTAGAGCGTTGGACGTAGGATTGACAACCCTATCCTATAAAAATAAAATATCTCCTGTCTCAAAATCCTCCAGTAACCCTTGGCCCATCATGAAGCTATTGCGCCAATGATGATGATGGACCAGTATTAAATAATGAGACTAATACTATTAAGTCATTATTATTAATTTATTATTTTGTAGCTATTACTTTTAATTTGTGTACTTTTTTAACGTCTGTTTTTATCAATAACTTATTGATACAAAACTATCGTTTAAAAAGTGGCACAAATAAATTTTAGAACTGTTACAATATCCATGTCAGAAATGAACATAATAAATCGACTTATAGGAAAGTCCTTCTAATATACTTGATTTTGGGTGATTTTGTTTGTCACTCTATGGTAATTCTGGGCACATTGTGGGCTAGTTAAAGCACACCTACAGTTTAACGGGGATTCGAATCACTAATAAACATCCATGCTAACGCCAGGATTCGAACCTGAAGCCTAGGGTACCAGAGGCCATAGCATTAGCCATTGTACTTGAAGAGGTGGCACTTGACTCCACAATATAGCACTCCTGAAAGTATGCTTTAAAAATGCCATAGCATAATGCGGATCCAGTGCAGGAGACCGCATCCACACTACTGCAGCCTGTTTAACACTGAATCTAATGTAAATAGCAGCAAATGGCTTCTTTTAAGGTATACGACATTAAAAATAAAATAAAAAATTATAGAAATGTAAAACTATTTGATCTCTATTCTATAATTTCAAAAATGAAAATTTTGAAATGCCAATATTTGTGAAAAGAGACACAACAAACCTTAACAATAGAAGAATTTAAAAGAAAGTAACATTCCAATTTTAAAATCATGTGGATCCTGTGTTGTAGACCCCCTGCAACTAGTACATCCTGTTTAACGCTGAAGTTACATCCAGAAGCAAATGACTTAGTTCAAAGTAAGCACCATTAAAAAAATATTTTTTTTTAAATATAAAATTTTTTGTCGCTATTCTATAATGTAAAGAAAGGAAGTTTTGAAATCACAATTTCTGTGAAAAGATACACGACAAACCTTAACAATAGAAGAAGCTTTTAAAAAAAAAAAAGTAACATTTCAATTTTAAAATCAGCAACATTTCACACTTTCTGAATTTCAGCCATTTCATATTACACTTTCATTTTGTGTCATGCTCTTACCATCCTAGGAAAAAGAAAAACGTCGGCTTCTTATTTCCAGGCAGCCTAAGGAAAAAGAATCCCTCAAGTAGCGAGGAACGTCTGTTTTATTTCTGTGACATGCGACGCATCGATTCCTTGAGCTCCGAGGATGTAAGGGAGGGCAATTGATGTAGAATCCATATTCCTGCGGGATCACAACATCATAAAGGAGGAGTAAATAAACCTCCCCGGAAATGCCACCGTATAAGTAGCCTGGTGGATATTTACTGGCAGCAAATGGCCGATGGATTAGCTTGGGGAGAGAAGTGACATCGAATCAAAGTCATAAACTCAAAAGTACTTAGAATATAAAGAATGATTATTATATGAAAAAATAACAAATCTTATAGGTTTTCAATTTTTTAACATTTTTATTGTAGCTAAAATATATAAATTTATATGTATATAAAATTTCCAGCATTCGTTTTAATCTTAGTTTTGTTTGTCGCTTTACGGTCATTTTTTCCTCAATTTGGGCTAATTAGACAGTTACAGTTACTTACAGTTTAACATGTATTCCGAACCATTAACAAACATCCTTGTCACTGTCCCCCTCCCTGACCTGAAGACTGTGGTACCCAAATACCAGAGGGCTAGTACACTCATATCCATAAATTAAGGATAATGAAGTTCAGGCAAAGAAACAGACAGAAGCAAAACAAATTTGACTTATTTGTAAAGTCTATTTATTAAACAAAAGGTAAAGAGCAAAAAGATGCTACATGATTGACATAATTAACAATAAAAATTGTGAATTTTTACTCCCTGAGCAAATTTCAAAAAAAGAACCTATTTACGAAAAGCAGTATAACATGGTTAGTATGGGTTAATATGGAGTATGTCTCCCGGACGATGCAATACAGGCCTTTACAACGCCTAGGCATGCTGAGTATCAAATTATCAATCTGATCTTGGGGAATATTACACCACTTATCAAGCAATGCCCTCCGAAGTTCCGGTTGACAGGTGAGAGGGGGCTGACGGGTTGCAATTCATCGGCCAAGAATATCCCACACATGCTCTATTGGATTCAAGTCGGGTGAGTATGCTCGCCAATCCATACGGGTGCTATCCTCCAATTGAAGGCATTCGTCTACAATGTTTGCACGTTGAGGACGGGCGTTTTCCTCCATAAACAGAAATTCAGCACCCCTGGCGCCCCGAAACAACGTACATGCTGTTCCAGAATGACATCCCGATAGATGTGGCCTGTCATCGTTACGCTCTGAACATGCAGGCCAGTTCTGGAACCAAGAATAATTCCTCCCCAAACGAGCCATCCTGCACACCGTAACGGTGTCGTTCAATCGTGTTCTCTTGGTGGTAACGGGTACCTGGCGGTCACCATATGAAAGTCCGGCGAGAATCAGACTGCAACCAAACCTGGACTCGTCGGAAAACATCACACAAGACCACTGTTGCGGTGTTCACAATGCATGCTCTCTACCCAGGTTAATCGCAGCCGACAGTGAATTTGCGGCAAGTGGAACACATCTGACAGGCCTACGAGCATATAGACCAATGTGCCCTAAGCGTCTGTACACTGTCTGCCTTGAAACTGTCGTACCGGTAGCTGAAGAGAGCTGACGAGACAGGTCTGATGCTGTGCTCCGTCTGTTTCTTTTGGCAGTAACTGCTAAATACCGGTCCTCATTCGGCGTTGTAACTCGGGGGCGACCTGTGCTGTAACATCTACTCACATTACCATCATCTTGGAATCGTTGCCAAAGTCTGGAGATGACACTCTGGACGATTCCAAGTTCCTCGGATACTTCCAGCTGTGTACGTCCACATTCCAGTCGTCCGATAATTCTACCACGTAAAAAATCATCCAAATGCTTCCTTTGTGCCATAACTATGCGGTTATCGCACTGAAAGGCTTTTAAAGCGCTTGTGAACAATTTTACTTCTTTGCCACCATTACTTATATATCCCTCTCTTACATTCTCGTCATTGTGACGTACTTTCCGCGCCATCTGGTGTTTTCCTGTAATTTGCATATTCTTCTTCAAGATGTGTGTGATAATTTTACAGGTGAAATTTTTATTTTAGAGTTCAATTTCTGTGTGATTCTGAATTATCTTTTAATTTATAGACATGAGTGTATATTGGCCATCAGGTTACCATTTTAATGTTGAGTAGGCAGAAATAGTAGGTTTTAATTAAATATGGTGCGCAAAATTGGTAGCGTGTGATGCTTATTAATTGTACAGTTTTCTTAAAAAGTTTAAAAAAGTATTTAAAATTGAAAAAAAAAGCTTTCAATTATACTTCAATGAATTATGAGTTTGATAGATACTTTCCTGCCAGACCACCCAGATATCTTCGGACCAAAAATGACAAGGCAAATTCTGATAAGATGAGACTTCAGTGGGTTCGACGTGAGGGATTTTTACTTCCGGACAACTCGACTGTATAAGATTCGACCAAGATGCTAAAGGATTCATTGATGTGAAATTAATTTGAATAAGTAACTCAGCCCCTAGGGCTATGTAGCACGCTATAATTTAGAAAGATAAAGGTGGGGACGTCGGTGGGCATCATGTATACGATGAATAGCCTTTGACTGAACTTGAGAGGGAAGCACTGACTTCCAAGAGGACCTTTATGAAACATGATGGTCAATTGTCTAGCGCTCTGGCCCTGGGTACCACAGGCTTCAAGTACGAATTCTGGCGGTGGCATAGATGTTTTTTAATGGTTCGGAATTCACGTTAAACTGAAGATCCGAGACTAATTAACATAAACTGCCAACTAATAAAACAGCTAACGAGTAACATCTGAAAACTCCCTCTAGGCAACTATCCCAGATGCTTTTGCACACATTGTCACAATCTTCATCGAGTCGTCTGCATTTGTATAATCATTACAAACTTTATTAACAATTAAATAATTAACTTTACCTCTTTGAACAATAAAAACTGCATTTTTCAACATGAACCATAAAGTTCACCAAAATAAACTAAAAGCATTTCAATACACATTGCAAACATAGTTCATGTCGCTTTTCAAGAACGTCTAGGCAAATAGCACGCACTAAATCGCGAACAACAAAACTCCCATCCCCTTTTATTTACCATAGCTTCTTGCCCTCCAGAAATACTGGCCACATAACTTCGATCCAATGAGGTATTAGGCAAATTCTAAAAAGAGGAAACGTTTGTGGGTTCGACGTGAGCATTTTTGTCCTGGACAGCACGACAGTATAAGACCCGACCAAGCAGCTGTAGGATTTATTGATGTAAAATTAAATTGAATGCACACATTAGTACCTAGGGCTATGTAACACCCTATCATTTAGAAAGATGAGGGGGTAGGGAACGTCAGTGGGTCTTTCTATATACCACGAATAACCCTGCGACTGGAGTTGAAAGAAAAGCAGTGTCTTACGGAATGACCTTTAAGAGTTGGTTTTGTTTGTCGCTCTACGGTCATTTTTGCGCACTATAGGCTAATTATACCTGGACCCACAGTTGTAAGGTGGATTCAATCCATTGAAAAACATTCCTACCACACTCAGGATTCGAAACTGAAACTTGAGACACCAATGGCTTGAACGTTAACCAATTGGCCATCAGGTCATGTCCTTTAAGTGTAATGGGTAACATTTTTTAAGGAGAATATCCTAAACATTCCCTGTAGACAACCAGAATAACAGTACACGATAGTTTTACACACAGTGTCACTATCTCCACCGAGTCGTTTCGCTTTTGTATAGTCATTAAAGCATTAATAACACTTAAATAATTAACTTTAATTGAATGCAACAAAAAAACTCTATTTCAGGACATGAACTACATAACTTACACAAATGAAATAAAAGCACTTCAATATATATTGCAGACATATCTTATAAATATCGCTTTTCAAGAATGTCTAGACAAATAGCACGCACTAAATCGAGAATAACAAAACTCGCATCCACTTTTATTTACCATTCCTTCTCGCCCTCCAAAAAATACGGCAATACATCTATCTTATCATCCAGGGGTAGCGTGAAGCGCATTTGCATATTTGTAGACCACATGGGATGCATTTGTCGGTTCTTGCGACCAGAGCTCACGGTGAATGTCCCATGCAGAAACACCGCACAGCGACAAAAGCAGAATCCCACCCCTCTCGCCGGGATCAGAACGCACTGACCTGCGATCAATGCGGAGATGTGTCCCAACAACCAGTTACTCCATGAAGCTCATCACACGGTACTAAAATGTCATGCAACGTTGAATTATTCATTTAATTGCAACTATTCTGATATTTAGGAAAAGAAAATAAATGGACACAAACATTTCTGAGCTTGATAGCTACTTTTACTGCCAGACCCCCTACGAAACTTGAAACAAGGATGATTAGACAAAATCTGATCAGATGAGATGACAGTGGGTTCGACACGAGCATTTTCACTTCTGGACAACTCGACTGTATAAGGCTCGACCAAACCGCTGAACGATTTATTGATGTAAAATTAAATTGAATGTACACCTCAGGACCTGGGCTTTGAAGCACCCGATCACTTATACAGATAAAGGGGGAGGAGGGAACGTCTGGGGTCACCATGTATAGTACAAACAATCCACAGTCTGGAGATCAGAGGAAAGCAGTGCCTTCCGGAACGACCTTTATGGTTTGTTTTGGTTTGTCGTTTTACGGTCAGCTTTTGCACACTTTAGATTCATTAGATCGGTACCTACAGTTTTAATTTGATTCCGAACCATTGATAAACATTCATACCACAGTCGAGATTAGAATCTGAAGCCGGTGATACCAATGACTAGAGCGCTTGCCAATTAACCAGTGTGGTTTTAAGTGTAAAGTCTTGCATTTTTAAAGGTAAAGGCCTTGCAAACTTCGGCTAAACAACATTATTATCGATGCAAGATGCTTTTACACGTATTACCATAGTTTCTATAGAAACGCATCGCTTATGTATATTAATTATAAACTTTATTAGCAATTAACTAATTAAACATACCTGCATGCGTAAGAAAAAGTATTTCACGACATGAACCGAAAGGCTTACTCAAATAAAACAAAAATATTTCAATATATATTGCTATCATATCTCATGCAAACAGAAATGTCTAGGCAAATAGCAGGCACTAAATCGTTTATGCTTTCACAATAACAAAACTCGCATCCACTTTTATTCACCATTACTTCTCGCCCTCCAAAAATACGGTTCCAAGGAGCCATATATCTACCTTATCATACACTGTTAAAGTGAAGCGCATTTCCA
Source organism: Caerostris extrusa (assembly GCA_021605095.1). Classification (NCBI taxonomy): domain Eukaryota; kingdom Metazoa; phylum Arthropoda; class Arachnida; order Araneae; family Araneidae; genus Caerostris; species Caerostris extrusa. The sequence continues at coordinate 51,157 of BPLR01019381.1, forward strand.
TACTTGTAGACCACAGGGGATGCATCTGTCAATCCTTGCGACCAGAGCCACGCAGAAACAGCGCAGAGCGACAAAAGCAGAATTCCACCCATCTCCTGGATCAGAACGCACTGACCTGCGATCCCTGCGGAGATGTGTCCCAACAACCAGTTACTCCATGAAGCTCATCACACGGTGTCAGGCGGCGTTGAATTATTCATTTATGAGATGTGAGATAGGAGGTGGAACAGTTTGTGGTCTGATAAGGAATTTTACTTGTGTTTGTAATGAAGTTCGACCGGAAGAGCTTTATTGTTATCTAAGAGTGATGGAAATGTGAACTCTAATCAGCTTATTTTGTGACGTCTACTCTTTTGTGTTTTAATAATAAATATGTTAAGTTTTGGAGTTATGTATGATAAATGTGTTGTGAGATCTTGTCACAGAATATTTTGTGATGCAATTTGAATATTATAACTCAACTAATTGAAGATATTATTTAAAGAAGTAGGGGACAGGAAATATCTTTTAATTTCATTTCAGTAGTGCACTGTAATTAACTATATCCCAAATAGTATTATCATAGCTCATCACACGGTATTAAAGTGTCAGACAGCGTTAAATTATTCATTTAATTGCATCTATTCTGATATATAGGAAACGAAAATAAATGAACCCAAATATTTCTGAGCTTGATCTTTACTTTCAATGCTTTACAGACCATCCACATAACGGTGATGATTAGGCACATTCTGATTAGACTTCAGTGATTTCGACGTAATCATTTTTATTTCTGGGCAGCTCGATTGTATAAGACTCGACCATGTCAGAGGGTTTTATTTATATAAAATTACATTGAATGCACACGCTTAGAACGTAGTGCTATGTAACACACTATCATTTAAAAAGTTGATGGGGGGGCATCGGTGGACAACATGTATAACATGACGGTCGGTGGACATTATGTATGACATCATGTATAACCTCAACACCGTTGGCTATATCACCTTATCATTTAGGGGGGGGGGGTCGGTGGGATCAGACATACCATGAATAGTCCATCGCCTGGAGTTGAGAGAAAATCAGCGTCTTCCAAGAAGACCTTTATGCGGACTGATGGCCAATTGGCTAGCGCTCTGGTCCTTCGTACCACTGACTTCAGGTTCGAATACAACTAGATTTTTCTAATGGTTCGGAATTCACGTCCCGAACTAATTAGCATAAACTGCTCCAAAAATGACCGTAGAGCAGCAAACCAAACTAAGCAAACCAAGCCACAGATTAACCCTAAAAACTCCCTCTAGGCAACTATACTACATGCTTTTACACTAACGAGTCTTCTCGCTTTTGTACAATCATTATAAACTTTACTGAAAATTAAATAATTAAATATACCTGTATGTGTAATAAAAAGGAGTTTTTCATGACATGAGCCACAAAGCTTAACAAAATAAAACATAAAACATTTCAATATATATTGCAAGCATATCTCATGCAAACAGAAATGTCTGGGCAAATAGCAGGCACTAAATCGTGAATGTATTCGCAATAAATAAACGCGCATTCACTTTTATTAACCATTACTTCTCCCCCTCCAAAAATACGGCCCCAGGGGCGCCACGCATCTGTCTTATCATCCACGGTTAAAGAGCAGCGCATTTGCATATTTGTAGACCACAGGGGATGCATCCGTCGTTCTTGCCACCAGAGCTCACGCGGAACGAGCCATGCAGAAACACCGCGGAGCGACAAAGCAGAATTCCACCCCTCTCCGGGATCAGAACGCACTGACCTGTGTTTCCTGCGGAGATGTGTCCCAACAACTAGTTACTTCATAAAAAGCTCATCACACGGTATTAAAGTGTCAGGCGGCGTTGAATTATTCATTTACGAGATGAGAGATAGGAGACGGAGCAGTTTGGGGTCTGATAAGGAATTTTACTTGTGTTTGTAATGAAGTTCGACCAGAAGACTTTATTGTTACCTAAGAGTGATGGAAATGTGAGCACAAAACCCCAATCAGCTTATTTTTGTGACGTCTACTGTTTTGTGTTTTAATAATAAATATGTTAAGTTTTGCAGTTGTGTATGATAAATGCGTTTTGAGATCTTGTGACAGAATGTGTTGTGATGTAAAATTTGGATAATATATCTCAACTGATTAAAGATATTATATTTAAAGAAATATGGGATATGAAATATATTTTTATTTTAATTTCTGTCATGCCCTTTAATTAAATATACCTCAAATAGTGTTATCATAAGATAATAAAGCAAGTTAAATTTACTTGAATAAAAAATAAATACTTTAGTTATTAATCTTACAATACTTTCAAGTAATGCCCTGGTAATACATTATTTATTTCTTCCTTATTATGAATATTGATATCAATTTATGAGCTGAAATAAAAATCTAGAAAATTAAAATCAAAATTTTCTGCTACAATTGTTTTTTGATTTAAACCCCATTAAATAATGAGATTAATATTTTTAAGTATATAATTTAATAAGAAATTCCTGTAAAATGTATTTCTAAAAGGTATTTCTAAGGTGTAAATATGCAATATATCTTGCAGTGACAATTAAATAAAAAACTTTTTCAAATTTGTTTGTCCACATCGCAATTAACTAACTAACTTTTTTATTCTTATTATTTTGCAATTATATTTATTTATTTTTTTATGTTTTACTAACTTATTATTTTATAGCTATTATTTTTAGTTTAGGGAGATTATTTTTGTTTTTTAACGTCTGTTTTTTATCAACTATAGTTAAAAAACGTGACACAAAAAAAATTTTAAATTTTTTAAAAATATCTAATAACAATCTATCTAATATCCATAAAAATAACAGTATAAACAATTAATAGCATAAACAACATAACTGAAAGAATAACTGTTACAATATCTATGGCAGAAATAGGCATTGTAAATCATGAATAAAAAAAAGTCATTCCATTGAACTAGATAAGGTAGTTGAACCAACAAGATACCTCACGATTCCAGGTTTTCGTTTTAAAATTGAGGTAGCATAATTAGGATCCAAAGTAATAGACCTTCCACTAGTGCATACTGTATAACGCTGAATCTGCTATGTCTAGCAGCATATAGAATCTGCTAAATCTAGCTAAATCTTTGATCTAGAAAATAGCTTAGTTCAAAGAAATCGGCATCTACTTGATCTAGAAATCTACTTCATCTCTATTCTATAATTTCAAAATTGAAAGTTTTGAAATCTCAATTCATTGAAAAGAAGCAAGACAAAACTTAACAAAAGAAGAAACAATTTTTAAAAAATGCAACATTTCACTTTTAAAATCAGCAACTTTTCACCCTTTTGAATTCCAACCAATTCATACTTTTTGTCATGCTCTTTCCATCCTAGGAAAAATAAAAACCCCGTCTTCTTACTTCCAGGGCAGGCTACGCAGGAATCCCTCAAATAGCGAGGAGCGGTGCTGTTTTATTTCTGTGACATGCGACGCATCGATTCCTTGAGCTCCGAGGATGTAGGGGAGGGCAATTGATGTAGAATCTATATTCCTGCGGGATCTCAACATCATAAAGGAGGAGTAAATAAACCTCCCCGGAAATGCCGCCGTATAAGTAGCCGGTGGATATTTACTGGCAGCAAATGGACGACGGATTAGCTTGCGGGAGAGAAGTGACCAAATCAAAGTCATAAATTCAAAGTACTTGGAATATAAAGAATGAATTTTTTTATATGAAAAAAATTAACATAGTGAATCGTATAGTTTTCAATTTTTCAACATTTTTATTGTAGTAAAAATAAATATGTATATATATATATATATAATATTTTCAGCATTCATTTTAATGTTGGTTTGGTTTGTCGATTTACGGTCATTTTTTGCATACTTTGGGCTAGTTAGACAGGAACCTACAGTTTAACATGGGTTCCGAACCTAAAAATATCCATGCCACTGCCAGGATTCGAACCTGAAACCTAAAGTATCAAAGGCCAGAGTGCTGGCCATTGTAGGGTTTGTTGAAAGATGACAGTTAAACGCACAAGATATCAGGCGTCGTTAGTGTTTATTCAAAAATGCGGTAACATAATTAGATGTTCAGTGAAGTAGAATCTTCTAAAAATAGTACACCCTGAGTAATATGAATAATCTGGCAGCAAATTGTTATTTATTAAATCAACGTTTATTACATAAAAAAAAAATCAAATATTTATTTAAAAGTAAAACTATTTGTTATCTATTCTATAATTTCAAAAATGAAATTTTGAAATTCAACATTCATATTAAAAGAAGCACGACAAACATTAAAAATAGACGAAAGAATTCAGGCAAAAAAAAAGTAAAAGCAATTTTTAAAATTTGACCAGTGTAAAGACCCTCTTTCGCTAAACAAAAGGTAAAAAGACTGAAGATGCTATATCTAGTAGCAAATAATAATAGCTTAGTTTAAACTACGTGGCAATCAAAAAAAAAATTTCAAAAAACATATATTTAAAATGTATAAATATTTGATCTCTATTCTATGCAATTTCAAAATGAAAATTTTGAATTAAGAAATCCAAACCTTAACAATAGAAAAACTTTCAAAAGTAACATTTCAATTCCGGTTGAACATCAACAACGTTTCACGGCCTTTCAAATCCCAACCATGACATATTACACTTCCATTTTGCGTCATGCTATTTCTATCCTAGAAAAAAACCCCGTCTTCTTATTTCCAGGGCAGCCTACGGTGGAATCCATAAAAGAAAATCAGCAGGAGCGGCTGTTGTTTTCTGTGACATGCGACGCATCGATTCCTGAGCTACAGTATGTACATAGAGGGCAATTGATGTAGAATCTATATTCCAAACGGGATCTCAACATCATAAAGGAGTCGTTCAAATAAACCTCCCCCGGAAATGCCACCGTATAAGTAGCCGCTGGATATTTACTGGCAGCAAATGGACGACAGATTAGCTTGCGGGAGAGAAGTGACTTCAAATCAAAGTCATAAATTCAAAGTACTTGCGGAATGGAACAAAGAATTTTTTTTTTATATAAAAAAAATAGCATGCAAATTATACAGGTTTTTCAACTTTTTAACATTTTTATTGTGTTAAAAATAATATATATATTTCTAACGTTTCTTTTCAACATTCATTCAAATTGGGTTCGTCGCTCTACGGTCATTTTTTGTACACTTTGGAATAATTAGCCAGGATCCTACAGTTTAACATGGATTTCGAACCACTAACAAATATCCATGCCGTACCGCCACATTTTGAATCTGAAGCCTGTAAAAAATACCAAAGCTTCCTTTAGCCAAATGGCCATCACGCCGCCATTAACGGGGCTTGTTGAAAGTTTTATTTACACTTAGTGCGCACTACAGGCTGTGATTGTTATTAGTAGTACAGTTTTTCTTATTTAGATGCTGCAAGAAAATATATTTAAAAATGTGAAAAGGCTTTTCAAATATAAATAAACACATTAAAATGTTATTCTGAATTAAATCAACGTTTATTTACATAAAAATAAAATACCATTAATAGTATCTTGGCTGTTATAAGTGAATAAATTTGAGAGGTTAAGAATAAAAATAAATGTAAAATCAACGTTCATATTAAATAAAAAATAAAATACCATGAATAGTGTCCCGGTTGTTCAAAATGTGAAAGATTAAGAATACAAATGAGTATAAAATCAGCATGGTTGAATAAAAGCAATTCGTACATTGTTTTTTGTTACGATATACTAATCACGAGATATGAACACTTTCATTACATATTTTGTTTTAAAATTAGTATTTGTTAATTTGTAGCTGAGTATATCTCAATTTGTAGCTGTGTCTAAACATTCTAAATGTGTGAACGGACGATAATTTGATATCAGCTGCAATTGATTCAATCCAGTTTGAATATAATGCATTGAAGTAAATATATTCTATGACAAACATGTTCGGTAACGAATGTGTTAGAATATCAGCCAAATTATTCGGAATGAATTTTTTGGTTCTTTACTCTATCACAGACTGATGCGTGGCAACATATTTTCAAATTCTGTTTCGCAGCAATATCGTTTTCCTTTTTTTTTTTTATGAAACCTGGTACTGGAACATTATGCACTTCAAGAGCAAACAAAACAAATGTGTAGCTGATACAGAATTAAACAATAAAATCAGTACATTATTTGCATTATTAAACATTAACTAGTCAAAATAGAATACTTTAAATAAAACTAAATTAAAGATAAAAACAAAGTTAACAAAAATAATACCATTCAGATATAGCCATGCTATTATAGGAAGAGCAGCGCTTTTAAAACATCGTCAAAAAAAAAAAATTCATTCATTTTTATAATTTTCTTCCTCCAGCATCCTCCTGCTATTTGGATTAGGATCCTCCCCAGACGAGGGCACACCCCGAACAACAAGAGCAGCAAATGTGAGGCTTCCAACATAGATGGTGAATGACAATTTGAACATCTCTGTTGATTTACTCAATTCACGTTGTTATTATTGTGTATTATTGATCAATAAGCTGCATATTTACTTAAGCGGTGTTCTTCAATTTCTGACGTTTCCATCACCAGAAAAGTATTTCTATCCTCTGTGTTAATCCAAGTAATCTAGGTGCACCATTATTCTTCTTAGAAGTTGTTAAACCTGGTGTTAGAAAATCGTGTACTTCAAGAGCATTCAAAACAACTTTTGGACCAAATGTATAGCTGATACAGAATCAACCAATAAAATCGGTACTTCATTTGCATTATTAAACATTAACTAGTCAAAATATATTACTTTCAAATAAAACTAATTTAAAGATAAAAATAAAGTTAACAAAAATAATACCATTCAGATATAGCCATGCTATTATAGGAAGAGCAGCGCTTTTAAAACATCGTCAACAAAAAAAAAAAAAAAAAAACTTCATTCATTTTTTATAATTTTCTTCCTCCAGCATCCTCTTGCTATTTGGATTAGGATCCTCCCCAGACGAGGGCCACCCCGAACAACAAGGGCAGCAAATGTGTGGCTTCCAACATAGATGGTGAATGACACTTTGAACATCTCTGTTGATTTACTCAATTCACGTTGTTATTATTGATCAATAAACTGCATATTTACTTAAGCGGTGTTCTTCAATTTCTGACGTTTCCATCACCAGAAAAGTATTTCTATCCTCTGTGTTAATCCAAGTTGCAACATTATTCTTCTTAGAAGTTGTTAAACCCGGTGTTAGAACAGCATGTACTTCAAGAGCATTCAAAACAACTTTTGGACCAAAATGTGCAGCTGATACAGAATCAACCAATAAAATCGGTACTTCATTTGCATTATTAAAAATTAACTAGTCAAAATATATTACTTTCAAATAAAACTAATTTAAAGCTAAAAACGAGATAACAGTAATAATATCATCTAAATATAATCATGTTATTACACAAAGAGTAGAACTTCCAATACCGCTTTTAAAACATTGTTAAAATAAAAATATGAGACTTCCATCGTAGATCGTGGATGACAATTCGAACATTTCTATTGACTTACTCAAATCACCTTATTTTTATTGTGTATTATTGATCAATAAACCGCATATTTACTTACGCGTTGCCCTTTAATTTCTGTTGTTTCCCACACCAGGAAAACATTTCTAACCTCTATGTTATTCCAAGTAATCTTGGCGTGCCATTGTACTCTTAGAATATGATAAACCTGATACTGGAACATCATGTACTTCAAGAGCATACAAAACAACTTTTGCACCAAAATGTGCAGCTGATACAGAATGAAGCAATAAAATCAGTACTTTATTTGCCTTATTAAACAATAACTAGTCAAAATATATTACTATAAATAAAACCAATTTACCAGTACCGCTTTTAAAACCAAGGTAAAAAAGTAATTCCATCCAAATATAACCATGTTATTACACGAAGTGTGTCCGAAGTACGCAGTGTCCTTTTTAATTTCGGATGTTTCCCGTATTAGGAAAGCGTTTATAACCTATATGTTATTCGAAGTAATCCAGGTGCATTATTATCTTTTGTTAAAAATGATATTGGAACATCCTATACTTCAAGAGCATTCGAAACAACTTTTGGATCAAAGTATATAACTTCTACAGAATAAACCAATAAAATCATCAATTCTTTGCATTATTAAGCATTAACTAAGCAAAATACATTAACCAATTTACTGCTAAAAACGATGTAACAGGAATACTATCATCCAAACATAGCCATGTTATTATACGAAGAGCACCGCTTTTAAAACATTGTTAACAAAAAAAGGGAAACTTCATTTATTTTTATCATCTTCTTTACTCCAAACATCCCCTGCTATTTGATTAGCTCTTTATCTCCCTGGTACACAACCCTCCCCGGCCGAGGTACCCACCCCAAACAACAAGAGCAGCAGCAGCAGCAAATGCTAATACGTTTATAGCTTAATCTTAAGTGCATTCCCCAATATCCAAGCCGGAGTTTGTTGAAGGAAGTTATACGGAAGATCGATCTATTTGGTTTCTCTTTCTTGTTTGTTGGAGTTGACGTGGAGCATAAATTCCCCGACGAAACTTTGACGGCGCATCCCCTTTTAGAAGCATCGATCTTGGGGGGTGGAGAGCTGCTATTGGTTCGGAAGACGACTGTCAACACGCAATTGTGACATCTGTCTCCTGGGCAGGTTGGGTAATAAACATTGAAAGGAAGAACGCCTCTGGTGATCAAGGAGGATCGAATAGCTCTCGCTCCGCTGCTTTGCAGAGCGTAGGTGTTACCCCTTGGAAGGAAGAGAAAAAGCGGAACTAATCATAATTACTTAAAAGAGAGTTAGTGTTTGAAACAAGCGATTTGGGAAAGGAGTATATCTTTTTGGGGAATCTAAGGGACAGAGACATGAAAAATCATTCAAGAGGCAAACTTTTAAGCTCATAAGTTATTCATTCAACCATGGCAATTCGCTTAAGATTTCTTTTTCTCTACTTAGTGCATGCATATATGTTTAAGTTAATGTACTACATGATTCATAGGTTTTTATATTTAAATATTGCATCCGTTATGAAGAATATATGTTGTTTAAAGGACATCTTTTTTTTTTTTACCATTCAGTCACCCTTTTTACACCAGTCAGCCATTTTATATCATTTTGCATTCATAAGTCATATTTTGTGACAGAATAGAGATCTAAGTGGGAAATTAAATCTGAAAGGTTCACAACAATACACATTTAAGACAATAGCAGGTAGAATAAATATCTTGTAAATTTTTAAAAGACAACAATCTGTTATTGGCTTGTTGTATTATAAAAGAAATAGGAAACTCCTAAAAAACTGGCATAGCACTATTGTTTTGGGTATAACCATAATGGTATACAGGTCAGTGATTCATTTTGGTATATTACGAATTATACATTATGATGTATATGAGTGATTCCTTATACTTGTGATTCAAAATACTTGAATACATAATAGTATAGATTTTAAATCACAACCATTTTCAAAAATATACTTATTGACGCATATTATTTGCACTTATTAAATGATACTTATTGACAGTGATGCAAAATGGTTAGCTTATTATTGATAGTCAAAAAAAGCATCCAAATGTTTTATTATTCTCCAATATTGTTGTCCAAAGTTTGTCATGTCTGTCAATGGAGTTTTTTTTTTACCGTGTTATAAGAATAAAATCAGTTTTCATACAAACTTTTGACCTCATAAGTTATTTATTCTACCAAGACAAAAGAACAGAGTTTAAAAATTTGTTTTTAATTTTTTTCTGCTATATATTTTGTACCATTAACATACACAAATTTTACGTTAATTATTAATAATCATCAGCAATACTGTCTTTTGCATAAGGCCAAAAGGCATATAGTCATAAGGTCAAAATTTAACCATAGCTTTTAAAAGTTATAAAAGTACTTTTGTTACTTTCCGCAGATTCATATAACTTTTCATTAATTTTTAGGAGCATATAAATACACTTTTTATGGTAATGATCATCAATAAATCAAGTGCATAGAAATATACATTTATTACATTCTGAGTAATTGGAAACTTTTATATTTCAGATAAATTGTTTGCTGTTTTGCATCCATAAATAAGATATTTTAATTCATATTTCCATTTAATCCAGAACATAAATCTTTGAAGTTTGAGCTGTTCGAATTTATTTTATTTGAAAGAGTTTTCATCATTACAGTTTCTCGGTCCTTCTGCTGCTTAGAAGACTACATAAACAATGATAATTAAGAAATATATTTTAGTATTAAGCTAGAAAAATATGGAATGGAATATTTTTCTAGCTGAAAGATATAATTAAATTGTCATATTATTAATAATTATGAGAGAAAAAATATAAAATAAGTTGTTTTATAAAAAGAAAAAAAAACGTTAAAAAATAGTTGGACATTACAGTTTCCAAGGATGACAATTAAACCCTGGATAAATTAATAAGTTTGTTTTATTAACTGATGAACTCATGTCATGAACTGCGTCAACTCATAATTTTACGCATAAATTAAGTTTGAAATATATATATCTTAAATATATAGTCTAAAATATTATTAATAAAAATATATATAGTTTAGCATCAATTAAAAGTTTATTAAAAATTAGGAAAATGTGTAAATGCAACGATATACACATTTATAGATAGAGTTTTATTTGGCTAGGTTAAAACGGATAAATTTCTTTTTAACTTGAAAAATTTTAAAATCTAATAAAGTACAATATCTGATATTTGTATTTATTTTCTACTAATTTACTTAAATCAAAGTAACTTGGTAATTTTTAATTGATTTTTATTATACATTTAAATATTTAAATTTTTTATTTTTATGAAATAAATTATGAAAAAATTATATTTCATAATAAACTGAAATAGTGCATGTTACAAGAATGTCAAATAAAGATTTTAACAAAAAATTGTCTTTAATATGTTACAATTCAGAAGAACTATAAAAGATAAAAAATGTTGTTAAATCGAAAATATTTTTTTAAAGTCAAATTTTTGTATAACTATTTCATACAATGTATACAAATAGAGATATTTTTACCCCTAAAAGCCATTCAGAATACTATATATTTCCTGAAACACACCATATAATGCTTTAATGAATAGAACTATCAAGAGTTGTTCAAATTCTCATCATATTAACGCTCACCAGCTGTTGTCTTTAAGTGTTTCGGTTTTGATGACATAACTTCCCATATTTTTGGCCTATTATGACTATGATATAAACCAGACACGCAGTGAAGAAACATGAAACATGAAGATCTATGTACGACACAAGAAAATTAATATTTACAACATTGGAATTCTTCTAGAATCTAAAAGAAACTCCTTCTTTTATAAAACAATAAATAAATAATTTATTATTAAAAATACCAGAGCCAGAGTCAGAATATAAGTTTTTGATGAATAACATTGAAACATATTTTAATTTACATTGAAACAAATTTATATAGAATTGAGTTGGGAATATATACATAGCAAGGCAAACAAAGATTATTTGGTAAAATACTTAATTATGTTTAAAAAAACAAAATAAATAGATTATTTTTTATTGACTTACAATACAATTTCAAATTTAATGAATTTTTATGTGCATAGTGACTACGTGCATATGTGACTAGCTTAAGGTATGTCCAAATAATGGTTCATGAGTTGACAATCACTTTGAAATTGAATTAGATTTTATTTCACTATATTTTTTATATGTCGAATTATATGTAAATTTGTGAATTAATTTGTAGATTGAATTAAGCTATCGCAGATGTAGAAAAGCTTTAGAGCTAATATTTTTCACAACTCATCAGATGTCTTATAATAAAGTGAAATTCAGCATCGTTTTAATCTACTAAAGCAATTCAAAGATCTTGCAATACGACTGAACACATTGAGTTTATAGTTAGTTTCAAATTATCAAATGCACGTAATTTATATTCCTTCTATTTTTATGAACGATATTCAATATATTATAAAATTATTTAAAAAACACGTAAGTGTAGAAATTTTTTTAAATTTATAATTGCATTAACATTTGTAAAAATAAAGTACCAGTCAATAATACTTCTGCATCTAAGATAATCCTTATATAAATGTATAATAAGTTTGATAATTCTTAAAAGTTTAGAGCATGTTTAAAAAAATTAAAAAATTCTGAAAGATGTAATCAAATATATATATAAAAAGATGCATAATCAAATATATATATAAATATATATATGCATATATATATATATATATATATATATATATATGCTAATTATTATACAAATAATATATATTTGCTAATTATTATACAAATAATATATATTTGTTTGCATATTATATTCAACCAAATCTGCCAAACTGAACATTAACTAACAAAACTACTAAAATTTAAATTACCAATTTTATACAGATGCATAAAAATCATGCTACAAATAATTTTTCTTTACTGACTGACGATCATCTAATGAAGGATATAATTTTGACAATTCTTAAAACTTCTCAGCATATTTAGAGAATTAAAAAAATCTGAGGATGAATCAAACTAATATATATATATGTATATATATATATATATATATATATATGTATATATATATAACTTATGTAACAAACAAATAAATATATATATTTATTGCATAAACTTTTTCATATGTATGTTTTTTTCTGTATTTTAATTCTTATGCGAAAAATATAGATTATTTGCTTGCATAATACCATCAGACAAATCTGCCTTACTGAACATTAATTCACTATATTGTTATTTAAACTACTTACGTATTTTTTACAGATGAATAACAATCATGCTACAAAATTATTTTATTTACTGACTGATGCTCATCTAATATATGTATCTTGCAGCAATAACGTTTACTTGACTGTTGACTGTGGAAATATGAATAACTATATTAGAAGAAGGAGCAAACTTGAATCCAACGGTGTCAAAATTGCCATACCTAAAAAAAACGAGAAGTTAGGATGGCGATTGAGATTTCGTGGTGATAAACATTATTAACAGTCGGACTACATTTATTTAGTTTTCTCCTATACAACAAGTAAATGTAAGTAAATTATTCTAGCAAATCTTCTTGAAAATCATGGCTTCTCCTCTCAAACTGCGTTGAACAATTTATAACATACACTATGAAAATAATCCCCGTTGGGTAAAACAAAGATAATTTAATCAAGCAATATATTTATTAACTAAAATATTATCTTAATGACTCACAATTTAAAATTTAGATATATATGATACATATTTATTACATTGAATCAAGTGAATAATTAGCGATGATAGAATATGCTATTTATTTCTACTAACTTTATCATCTTTTAAATCCTCCAAAGACTTCGAAAGTTTGTTGAAAAGGATAATATCTTTGAAGATTCAGAGCATTGATAGAAAGTGGTTAAATTCAAATAATAATTCTTACAATTTTCTTGAAGGAAATTTGGTAACACTTTTTCCTGGTTTCCTTTAACATTTGTAGCATTTTACCCTCACGTTATGGAATTTTATTCCTAGAAGAGAGGGATGTGTATTATTTAACACGTACATAATAACAACCCATCCCTTAAATTTGACAGCAGACAAGCAGTGATTTGCGTAGTTACATTACATGGAATAAGTGTTTTTACTATTAAGAACAACCTGTCAATCAAATCTAATAGCAGATAATCAGTGTCATGGATAATGAGACCACATGAAATTAGCTATTGTCTGTGCGATCTTCACAAGTCGAAACAATTACAGATGGAATACAGTTTACACTATGATTTCTTGAATCGCGATTGGTGATAGACCATGGGCTGAGAAAATGTCTACTCTAAAGAGAAATGAGGGAAGCTGACACCCTCGTCCTCTTGACGTTTTTTTATTAAATGGAGTTTTTTGGGGAAGAAAGGAAAGAGTTCTGGGACGATTCGAATAAAAAGTATTGTTTTTCTCTGAAGTGACTGAATAGGCCTGCTTAGTGACGTAGTTAGTGATATTTGGCTGCTTCCACACTGAGCCCTTGTAGTTTCGTGTATCACGCCGTATGATAATTAATGTCTGCCACAACTCACATGTTTAGAATCGTCGTAGACTCGAGAAATCTGAAAATCTCCGGGCCTTGGAGGGAACTGCCATTGTGAATCAAATTTAAATCTTTAACTTTCATTTTTTTTTTTGTAAATAATTTTGTATTAACCCAGAGTTCTGTATATATATAATGATTGTAAATAAAAATTAAAGTGCTCCCATGAACCTGAATGTGGGCTTCTTCTCGAAGCGGTTGTATGTTTATAGGCCGAGACGTTATCCCTTCAAATAAAAATGGAAATAATGGTAAATAAAAATTAAAGTGTTCCCATGAACCTGAAAGTGTGATTCTTCTCGAAGCCGTTATAAGTCTATAGGCCGAGATGTTACACCTTCGAATAAAAGTGGAATAATGGTAAATAAAAATTAAAGTTTTCTCATGAACCTGAAAGTGAGGTTTCTTCTCGAAGCCGTTATAGGTCTATAGGCCGATATGTTATGCATCTTCAAATAAAAGTGGAAAATGTGTCATGAACAATATGAAGAAAATTGTACATATTTACATGTTTATTTTGTGTGTGGAAAGGATATCCCCTTTATGTAATTTTCAGTATAAAAATTAAATAAAACTGTATATTTTAAGAATGATTAATTTTGGGGAGCCATCATTAAAAATTAAGTCTAAAAAAGAAAGCAACAATATTCTGCGATGCTAATAAAATAATATATTCGAAAATTTGGAAAAGGTAACCTATACGTAATTAAATTCGATTCTCTAATTTTCTTTATATGCAAATATATATTTTTTTATTTAATTCCATTGAATTCAAAATTGTTTAAAATATTTATTTTCTTTTGAATTTTAGCCTTGTTTATTATAATGCTTCTTGCTTGAAAATTGTGGTAAGAAATATTTAATAAAAAAAAATTACCTTTAAAGATATCACCATTTGACTTCTTACGTCTTTTTTTTACCATTTCCAGTTTTATCTCAAAATAAACAAAAAACAGAAAAGAACCCTATTAATAAAAGATGTTCCTTTTACAAATATTAGTTTCTAGCTTATTTATTTGCAACCACCTGAGGCTAATTTGATTTATCAAGTTATAACACTAAAGAAAATGGAAAAAGAATGTTTATTCTTCTTTAATACATATGTTATACCATCCACCTAATTAATTTCGTACCCAAATCTCCACCACCATCAAAACAAAACAAATGTATTAATTTTTATTTGATGCATTCCGCTTTTGAGAATGAAAGTCAATCACCAACAGAAAAATTTAAAAAAAAAGGTAATTTTTAATTTGAATTTAATAACGGATGGGGAAACAATGCAACTTTTATTTCCTATTTAATTTTCGTTTCCTCTCAGGATGTTTCTTCGATTTTAAAAAAGGATGCTTATTCATTAATTAAAAAGTTAAGTTAAAATAAATGTTTAACTTTACTTTAAGGAAAAACATTATAAAAGAATGCTTGCATAGCAAAAACATTCTTTTAGTTGTCATTTGTTAAAAAAGACATAAAGTATATTTGTTAACCTTTTTTTAAGGAATTTTCTGTATTGTGTTTTAGATAAATTTTCGAAACTTACATACTGTACATATAAACTAAATAGGAACTACTTTAATAAATACGTAATATTTTCAGTATTATCATTTTAATTACCATAGCAAACAATGTATTTAAATTACAATTTATGATAGGTCTAAAAGCCGATACGTTACATCTTCAAATAAATATGGAAATGTTTCCAAAAGGGGTGCAAATTGTTCATATACATCATGTTTTGTGTAATGGAATTCACCTTTATGTAATTTTCAGTATAAAAGTTAAATAAAACTGCTTGTTTTAAGGATGATTAATTTTGGAGGAGAGAACATTAAAAAATGAGTCTAAAAAGAGAGCACCAATATTCTGCGATGTTAATAAAATAATATATTCCAAACTTTGGTAATCTAGACGTAATTATAATCGATTCTCTAATTTTCATTATAAACAAATAAAGATATTTTTATTTAATTCCATTGTTTGCAAAATTGTTTAAAGTATTTATTTTGTTTTGAATTTTAACCTTATTTATTATCTTGCATGGAATTTTGATTAGAAATATTCAATAAAAAAAAGTACCTATAAAGATATCATTATTTAAATTTTAAGTCATAATTTTATCATTTCCAGTTTTATCTCAAAATAAACAAAAAAGAGAAAAGAACCCTATTAATAAAAGATTTTCCTTTTGAAATATTAGTTTCTAGTTTATTATTTATTTGCAAACACCTCGAGGCTAATTTGATTTATCAAGTTATAACACTAAAGAAAATGGAAAAAGAATGTTTATTCTTCTTTAATACATATGTTTTACCATCCACCTAATTAATTTCGTACCCAAATCTCCACCACCATCAAAACAAAACGAATGTATTAATTTTTCTTTGATGCATTCCACTTTTGAGAAAAAAGTCAATCACAACAGAAAAACCAAATAAAGGTAATTTTTAATTTGAATTTAATACGGATGGGGGAACAATGCAACTTTTGTTTCCAATTTAATTTTCCTTTAGTTTCAAGATGCTTTCTTCGACTTTAAAAAAGGATGCTTATTCATTAATTAAAGTGTTTGTGCAATGGATAAGTTAAAACAAATGTTTAATTTTACTTTAAGGGACATTATAAAAAAATACTTCTACAGCAAAAACATTTTTTAGTTATTATTCGTTAAAAAGGGATAAAGAATATTTGTTACCTTTTCCTTGAAGTAATTTCATGTGTTGTGGTTTAGATAATTTTATTTGTTATGTATAATTTTATTTGTTTTCGAAATTATATTTTGTACATATAAACTAAATATGAACTCTTTTATTAAATACATAATATTGTTAGCGCTAATTTAATTACGATAGCTGATAGTAAGCTAGCTTGTTGCTAATTCTTGTAGTTAGTTCCTACCATTTTAATTACGATAGCAAATTGTGTATTTAAATTACATTAAGTTTATGATATTAACGATTATATTATTCACTTCCCAATTTTGTAATTGTATATTAAAGTAATTAAACTCAAAACAGAATTCTTTTAAAAATAAATATGAAATACTTTAATAAATACGTAATATTTTTAGTAATACCATTTTAATAACAATAGCCAGCAGAGTTTTTAAATTGCATTAAATATTTGATATTAATCATTATATTATTCCACTTCACTTTGTAATTGTATATGAAAGTAATTAAAATCAATTTTCTTATTTGCCAATTTTCTTTAAATTTATTGATTGCAAAAATTCATTAAACTATTTATTTTCTTTTTGAATTTTAATCTTTTTTATTATCGTGCATGAGAATTTTGGTTAAAAATAATTAATCAAAAAATTACCTTTAAAGATATCAGCATTTGATTTTTAAGTCTTATTTTTATCATTTCATTATTTATCGCAAAATAAACAAAAAAAGAAAAGAAGCCTATTAATAAAAGATGTTCCTTTTGAAATATTAGTTTCTAACTTATTATTTATTTGCAACCACCCCGAGGCTAATTTGATTTATCAAGTTATAAACAGAAAATGGAAAAAGAATGTTTATTCTTCTTTAATACATATGTTATACCATCCACCTAATTAATTTCGAACCCAAATCCCCACCACCATCAAAACAAAACGAATGTATTTATTTTTCTTTGATGCATTCCACTTTTGAGAATGAAAGTCAATCACAACAGAAAAACCAAAAAAGGTAATTTTTAATTTGAATTTAATACGGATGGGGAACAATGCAACTTTTGTTTCCAATTTAATTTTCCTTTAGTTTCAAGATGCTTTCTTCGATTTTAAAAAGGATGCTTATTCATTAATTAAAGTGCATTACATTACATTTATGATAGTAAATAATATTATTCACTTCCCAATTTTGTAATTGTATATTAAAATAATTAAACTAAAAAGAATATTTTGAACTAAATATGACGTACTTCATTAGATACTTAATACTTTTAGTACTAATTTATTTACGATAGGTAACAGTAAGCTACTACTAGCTAACTATTGCTTGCTCCTACCATTTTAATTCCGGTAGCAAAAAGAATATATAAATTACATTAAATTTTTTTAATATTAACGATTATATATATATATTTTTTTAATTCCATTGATTACAAAATTATTTAAAGTACTTATTTTCTTCATAATTTTAACCTTGTTTACTATAATGCTTCTGCTTGAGAATTGTGGTTAGAAATATTTAATCAAAATAAAATTATTTTGTTTTGAATTTTAAAGATATCAGCATTTGAATTTTAAATCTATAAAGATATTTTTTTTTTTATCATTTTGAGTTTTATCTCAAAATAAAAAAAAAGAGAAAAGAACCCTATTAATAAAAGATGTTCCTTTTGAAATATTAGTTTCTAACTTATTATTTATTTGCAACCACCTCGAGGATAATTTGATTTATCAAATTATAATACTAAAGAAAATGCAAAAAGGATGTTTATTCTTCTTTAATACATATGTGATACCATCCACCTAATTAATTTCGTACCCAAATCTCCACCACCATCAAAACAAAACAAATGTATTAATTTTTCTTTTGATGCAATCCCGCTTTGAAAATGAAAGTCAATCACGACAGAAAAACCAAAAAAGGTAATTTTTAATTCGAATTTAATACGGATGGGGAACAATGCAACTTTTGTTTCCAATTTAATTTTCGTTTCCTTTCAAGATGCTTTCTTCGATTTTAAAAAGGATGCTTATTCATTAATTAAAGTGTTTGTGCAATGGATAAGTTAAAATAAATGTTTAACTTTTACTTTAAGGAAAAACATTATAAAAGAATGTTTGCAAGGCAAAAAATTCTTTTAGTTGTTATTCGTTAAAAGTGATAAAGAATATTTGTTAACTTTTTCTTTAAGTAATTTCATGTGTTGTGGTTTAGATAATTTTATTTATGTTTTTTTCTTTTGGAATTTATATTTTGTATATATAAACTAAATATGAACTCTTTTTATTAATACATAATATTGTTAGTGCTAATTTAATTACGATTGCTGATAGTAAGCTAGCTTGTTGCTAATTCTTGGTAGTTAGCTCCTACCATTTTAATTAAGATAGCAAATTGTGTATTTAAATTACATTAAATTTATGATATTAACGATTATATTATTCACTTCCCAATTTTGTAATTGTATATTAAAGTAATTAAACTCACAACAGAATTCTTTTTAAAAATAAATATGAACTACTTTAATAAATATATAATATTTTTAGTAATACCATTTTAATAACAATAGCCAACAGAGTTTATAAATTGAATTAAATATTTTATATTAACCATTATATTATTCCACTTCACTCTGTAATTGTATTTGAAAGTAATTAAAATCAATTTTCTTATTTGCCAATTTTCTTTAAATTTATTGATTGCAAAAATTCATTAAACTATTTATTTTCTTTTGAATTTTAATCTTGTTTATTATCGTGCATGAGAATTTTGGTTAAAAATAATTAATCAATAAAATTACCTTTAAAGATATCAGCATTTGATTTTTAAGTCTTATTTTTATCATTTCATTATTTATCGCAAAATAAACATCAAAAAAAAAAAGAAGCCTATTAATAAAAGATGTTCCTTTTGAAATATTAGTTTCTAACTTATTATTTATTTGCAACCACCCGAGGCTAATTTGATTTATCAAGTTATAAACAGAAAATGGAAAAAGAATGTTTATTCTTCTTTAATACATATGTTATACCATCCACCTAATTAATTTCGAACCCAAATCCCCACCACCATCAAAACAAAACAAATGTATTAATTTTTCTTTGATGCATTCCGCTTTTGAGAATGAAAGTCAATCACAACAGAAAAACCAAAAAAGGTAATTTTAATTTAAATTTAATACGGATGGGAAAACAACGTAACTTTTGTTTCCAATTTAATTTTCTTTTCCTTTCAAGATGCTTTCTTTGATTTTAAAAAAGGATGCTTATTCATTAATTAAAGTGTTTGTGCAATGATAAGTTAAAATAAATGTTTAACTTTTCTTTAAGGTAAAAACATTATAAAAGAATGCTTGCACAGCAAAATATTATTTTAGTTGCTATTCATTAAAAAGTGATAAAGAATATTTGTTAACTTTTTTAAGGAATTTGGTATGCTGTGTTTTAGAGAAATTTTCGAAACTTACATTTTGTAAATAAAAACTAAATATGAACTACTTTATTAAATACATATAATTTTTAGCACTAATTTAATTATAGTTAACAGCAAACTAGCTACTAGCTAACTATTGCTAGCTACTAATATTTTGATAATTTTGATAGCGAACAGCATATTTAATGAAATTAGCGATTGTCTGTTCTTTGATAAGTAAATAATAACAACCCAACACTCAAATTTGACAGCATATTGCCAGTGTTGTGGACAGTTATATGACATACAGTTAGTGTTTTGTACCAATGAGAACAACCTGTCACTCAAACATTTATGCGACCTTCGTAGGTCGAAACAATTACAGATGGAATGTGAACTATATCATGAGTTGTTGCATCGGGATTGGTAGACTGTGGGCTGAGAAAATGTTTACTCCATGGAAGTGACAGAAGCTGACCCTCTCCCTCTTGAAGGTTCTTGATAAATGGAGGTTTTTGGAGAAGAGAAGGAAGAGTTCTGTGACGAGTCAATAAAGAAGTGTTGTTTTTTCTCTGAAGTGACTGAACAGGCTGGAGTTTCCGACTGTTTACAAAGTGTACATTACATTAAATTTATGATATTAACGATTATTTTATTCATTTCGCAAATTTTTAATTATGCATGAAAGTTATTAAACTGAAAGAGGACATTTTTTGAAACTAAATATAAAATACTTTATTAAATACATAATATTTTTAGTAACACCGTTTTAATTACGATAGGTAACAGTGTATTTAAATTACAATAAATTTATGACATTAACGATTATATTATTCACTTCTCTTTGTAATTTTACATGAAAGTAATTAAAATAAATTTTCTTATTTAAAACATTTTCTTTAATTAATTCTAAACTATTTGTTTTCTTTTGAATTTAACCTTACTTATTAAACTGCTTCTTGCATGAGAATATTGGTTAGAAATAATTAATAAAAAAAAAAAAAATTACATTTAAAGATATCAACATTTGAATTTTAAGTCTTATTTTTATCATTTCGAGTTTTATCTCAAAATAAAATGCAAAAAAAAAAAAAAAAAAAAAAAAAAAAAAAAGAACCCTATTAATAAAAGATGTTCCTTTTGAAATATTAGTTTTTTTCTAACTTATTATTTATTTGCAACCACCTCGAGGCTAATTTGATTTATCAAGTTATAACATTAAAGAAAACGTAAAAAGAATGTTTATTCTTCTATAATACATATGTTATACCATCCACCTAATTAATTTCGTACCCAAATCTCCACCACCATCAAAACAAAACAAATGTATTAATTTTTCTTTGATGCATTCCCTTTTGAGAATGAAAGTCAATCACAACAGAAAAACAAAAAAAGGTAATTTTTAATTTGAATTTAATACGGATGGGGAAACAATGCAACTTTTGTTTACAATTTAATTTTCTTTTCCTTTCAAGATGCTTTCTTCGATTTTAAAAAGGGTGCTTATTCATTAATTAAAGTGTTTGTGCAATGGATAAGTTAAAATAAATGTTTAACTTTACTTTGAGGGAAAGCGTTAAAAGAATGCTAGTACAGCAAAAACATTCTTTTTGTTGCTATTCGTTAAAAAGTGATAAAGAATAATTGTAAACTTTTTTTAATGAATTTTGTGTGTTGTGATAAATTTTCAAAACTTACATTTTGTAAATAAGAAATATTTTATTAAATACGTAATAATTTTGTGCTACCAGTTTAATTAAAACAACTAACAATGTAGTTAAATTACATTAAATTTATGATATTAACGGTTTTATTATTCATTTCATAATTTTGCAATTGTATATGAAAGTATTTTTTTTTTAATTAAATATGAGGTACATTATTAAAAACATAATAATTTTAGTACAACCATTTTAATTACAATAGCTAACAATGTATTTAAATTACATTAAATTTATGATAATAACGATACTGTTCTTCACTTTACAATTTTGTAATTGTGTATGAAAGTAATGAATCTGAAAGAAGAAAATTAACTAAATATAAACTATTTATTAAATATATTATATTTTTAGTTATACCGTTTGTATTACGACAGGTAACAGTGTGTTTAAATTACATTAAATTTATGATATTGACAATTATATTTTTAACTTCACAATTTTGTAATTGTATATGAAGGTAATTAAACTGAAAGAAGAATATTGTTTAATTAAATTTGAAGTACATTTTTAAAAACATAATATTTTTAGTACTACCGTTTTAATTATGATTGGTAACAGCGTATTTAAATGACATTCAATTTATGATATTAACGATCATATTACTTATTTCGCAATTTTGTAATTGTATATTAAAGTAATTAAACTGAAATAATTTTTTTAACTAAATATGCACTACTTTATTAAATGAAGAATATTTTTAGTAATGCTGTTTCAATTAAGATAGGCAAGTCTATTAAAATGACGTTAATTGTATATATTATTCACTATTATATTATATATTATTACTTCACAATTTGTAATTGTATATGAAAGTTATTAAACTGAAGGAAGGAAATTCTTTCTTTGATCTTTAAATGTAAGAACGTAAATTGAATAACTATTTATTAAGATAAATATTGTTTAAATATTAATCAATGCAATAGAAGTTCCTTTGAAAAATCCTGAATTTCTATTATATAAATTAAATGCTTTGTTACTTAAGTATAGTTCAATAAACAATTGCGTGGAAAGATAAACATCCGGTTTAAAAGCGGAAAAGGACGAATCGATTACTTAGAGGTTCTAGTCAGATATTCACGGCACAAAGCTATTTTTAAGGAAAACGTTTAATAATTATTGTAAAATGTAAAATGTTTTAATTTAATTTTGATTTTGATAATTAATAAATAATTGATAAAATTCTAAAGATTAAAAATTAAAATTATTTTTATTTTAATCAATTCACTTCTGAAAATAATTTTCCCTCTGTTACATCGCTCTACTTGAATCCATCCGATTTGGCAGTTCGCCAATTTTCCACACCTTCCAGCTCAACAATATATATGTATCACATTATTCAGTTATTGTTAAGAAAATTATGTATCCTCTTTTTGAAATCAGAGGAGGAATAATAATAAAATCTAATGAATTTGTCATTACAAATCTGCTATAAATATAAGCTAATGTAAGAAATAGATTCATTTATTTATTTATTATTTAATTTTAATGTTGAATGAACTGAAATATGTAGTAATGTAGTATTGAATTATTTAATTTTCACATTGAAAATATTTAAATGTATTTTCTGAAATTAATACAATTAATTTTAACTTAATACTTTTAACTAATTAATTTTAACTTAATAATTTTAGCTAACTATTTTTATCTAATTTTAATTTAATATTAATTTTAACTCGAAAGTTAACATAAACACTTCATTACTCACGAAGCCATTATTAACTCATACCATAAAGGAATAAATGGTTAAATATTAAATAAAATTCGTACGTTTATTATATAACAAATATATGTAAAAATATTAAGTATACGTACTCACGACATAATATTTCTTTAATTAGAAAAAAAAAAAACTAACTAATAGTGCGTGTATGCAACTACTATTTTATTCAAACCAGATTAGAACACAATGGATTATGATTTAAATATCAGCACAAACTTTTACACCCCATTCATCTATGAAAGGCCGGGAAAACTAGTTCCTTCCTAAATCAAGCAAGCACAGTGGCACCTGCCATTAATCTTCCTCTGTGCATAGTGATTTCCGATGTCGCGATCGAATTTTCGAATTTCACGAGCGTAAAATCATCTCCACCCTTTTCAGAAGAGAAGAGGGTTTTCCTAATACCTTTTTAAGCTGGGGTGTGCTTTAATCTTCCTTCCGCGCAGGTTATGGGGCGAGGAATGGAAAGTTGGTAGACAAACAGGGTTTGTTTGAATTTGGGGCAACAACTCATAACTTGTCCCTGTGGATGAAACGACAACACATTCCCAACTAAACTAATTATGTCTCTGTCACCCCGTCGTTGCTTCGGGCGTTGGACCGTCCACAAATTGCATATCTAATCGTGAGGGGAATATTTTCTTTAGGCACCCAGCAGTGGCAGACATTTCGCTGGTAGATAACATGTTAGCAAGATTAAGATACGATATCATACAAAAATATTTTCCTAATATTAAACACAGCAACATGGTATAGGAATGCAATAATTAGTTTCTCTCTGTATTTGTTATTAAAACGTCTTGTCATTATTAAACATATTATTCTTTTTTATAGACATTTTTTACATATCTGATAATGAGGGTACTATATTTTTTAGATATCTTGCAGTGCCAGATATTTCGCTCGTAGAAAATGTTTTATTACAAATTAAGAGAAAATATTATACAAAAGTATTTGCTTCATATTAAATACAACAGGCAATAATAATTTAAGTATTAGTTGTGTATTTGTTATTAAAAAATCTTTTTTGTTATGGGAATAATTTCATATTCACAACACAAAAGTGGTTGAAAATAGTTCAATTAAAAACTATTACATTATTAAATGGAATAAAAATTAAATTTCCTAATTTATCCTTTTTTAATTTAATTTTTCAACCAATTTTTAGTTGTGGATTTGAAATTACTCCTATAAAAAGAAGCAACTAGCTATAGGAATGCAATAATTAGTTTCTCTCTGCGTTTGTTATTAAAACATCTTGTTGTTATAGGTATTTTTTTACATATTTGATCGTGAGGGTAATATATTCTTTAGATATCTTGCAGTGCCAGATATTTCTCTCGTAGATAATGTGTTAGAAGCATTAAGAGACATTATTATGCAAAAATTATTTGTTTTATATAAAACACCACATTCAATAAGAGAATGTAATTATTAGTTGTGCATTTGTTATTAAAAATATTTTTATTATGGGAATTTCATATTTATAATAAAATATTTCGTGGAAATATGTAAAATTAAAAAATTAAAAATTATTAAATTAAATAAAAATTGAATTTCCTAATTTATTCGTATTTATTTTAATTTTTTTTCACCAATTTTTAGTTGTGGATATGAAATTATTTCTCTAAAAGAAGTTTTCTTAACATGTGAAGTGGAAAAAATTAAAGAGTTTCAACAAAACATTAACATGTAATTGGATTAATCGTTTTTTAATATTTAAAATGATTAAAATGTCATGCTTTATAATCAACTAGTCATGGATATAATTTTATATCTTGTGATTACTTCCATAAATTAACAAATTAATGTTATTAAATCTCTTAGTATCTTTTTTTTTTTTTTATTTTATTGAAATTGATTTTTGGATGTAGATTATTCATATATTAAGTTTTTGGTTCATGTATGTTTGAAATTTTACAAATTCAGTCATTAGCTATTTAAACCTTCAGGGAAGATTTTTACTACATCTATAAATTGACTGATTTTATTAAATAGAAATACATCATATTTTAAACAAATATCAAACTGTAAAATATAAAAAAAATCAACAATTAATAATTTAAACTGTTTAAAAATTTAAAAATAAAAATTTAAGAAAAACTTATTTTATTTTCTAACTAATAAACCACAATATTAACTTAAAAATGAATTTCCGCAAAAAATTTTAGATTAACAAAAACATAATTATGTATTTAATGAAAGTTTATCCCTTTATATATATAGAAAGTCAAGAAAAACTAATTTTTCATTTCACAAGATCCTAGAAATCGTTTTACAGTTCCAAATGAAACAAAATTTTATATTAGAAATTTTAAATAAAATATTATTAATTTTATATATTATATTTGTATTATTTTATATAAGTTTTTATTAGCTTTATCCATAAACAGACATCATTCTAAAACGAAAGACATTTAAGTGCACAATTTGCACTAGTAGAATTATCAAGTTGAATATAGCAGGCCTGTAAGAAAAATAGTAATTTACCTAGTTACGCCTAAAAATAGTTTCCACCTTCTCAACATTATTATCGAATGCTTCGCTGATATAATTATTCCATTAAATTCTACAAAATTATGAATCTCTTATTTAACTGTCACCATATATTTTATAACACAAGGCATTTATGTGACAAAATGTTGGTATAAATGCTTTCTGAGATTATGTAAATTTTGTCTGGGTATTATCCGGCATTTATTTAAGAGGAAAGGAGTAAGAGAACAGACATTTATTTAAAAATATTATTTTATTACCATTAATATCTGCAATATTACCTAGTATTTACAGATTTAAATTGTTCATGTGTTATTTTTATTTCATAACAAGGAGCAGCAAGTTCAATTAATTCTCTTTTTACATTTTAAACCTATTGTGTAATAAGATTAATCACTTAAGATTAACATTGTTCTAGTTTAGGGACTACATTTTTTTTTTAATTCTTCAACTCCTTATAAATAGTTTTGTTTTCTTTTACTTTATTTTCTTAATTTTTAAAGACTTTCTACATATATATATATATATATATATATATGCATATATATTTATATATTTGGCAATTATACAGTATCTTCTCTTAAACAAAGACACGATTATTAATTTCATTACTAAATTTAATACAAGCTTATTGTTGGCTAATTTTTTTATTTTATTTTGAATCTAATGTATGAGTTATTTGTTCTTTTTTAATGTTTGCTTATAAATATGCACATCTATAAAAGTAATAATTAAAATGTGTAACAGGTGTAGATTGGAAAAGGTGTAAATTTTAAGAGTTTTTTTAATAATATGATTCGAAATGAGGAAATATATCAAATATTATTAGTATGAATACAAGAGAGTTTAATTTCTTATGTCAGAAGAGACTTTTACAAAATAAGAACATGTGATCTGCTTTATTCTTTTTTAAAATTTATTAAGATTTTTTTAATAAATCGTCACGGTGGTAATGTAATATTTTATGATTTTATAGACTAACAGATTAATTTTATTAAATATCTTCGAGTCTTTTTTATTTTATTAAAATTGTTTTTTGGTAGTGAATTGTTCATATGAAGTTGAATTTCGTCTTTGATTTTTACTTATTCAACCGAGAAGTATCTGTAGTTACAGGGACAAAACAACAAAACAAAAAATATATATAGTAAGTAGATTTTTAGTTTAAATGGAAACCTTGTTTCCCATTTAACGAGCTCGGAATAAAAGACAAAAAATAAAATTTATGTACGAATATCTGATATCTAATATAATCTACAAGTATGGTAAATATTTGCTAGGTTAGCTACAAAACTGGATAATTTGTAGTACTTTTCCTTATTTTTTTTAGCTAAGCAGCACTTAGTTGAGCTTACACACTATCTGGAAGAAAGTGACGGGACACCCCTCGAAAAGTAGAAAAGTCGACAATACAACTGACACATGCGCAATAATAGGTATCACGTGTCAGCCATATCCTATAAATATTCTGTGGAGTAGACTATAGTTGTTTTTGTCAAGATGCCGACACGGGAAGAGTTGTCTGAGTTAGAGAAAGGTGTGTTGGTTGGATTGCATCTTGCCAAGGTGACAATTAGGAGATATCCCGTCTCCGTAACTACTCAAAATCAACTGTAGCACGTGCTGTATGTCGCTACAAGACTGAGGGTCACTGCCAGAACAAACCTCGAAGTGGACGACCTACAGTTCTCACCAGCAGGGACCGGCGGGTGCTCGGCAGGGAGATTCGAAGAAACCGTCAAACATCCATGGATAACATCGCTAATGAGTTTAGACAAGCCACAGGTGGGGCCGTTTCGACCAAGACTCTTCGTAGGCCCATAAGTTAGGTTACACTGGACGTTCGGCGGCCCATAAGCCTTTGATTACGAAAACCAACAAGAAAGCGCACCTTCGATGGGCCAAAGACCACCGTACTTGGACTCTGGATGACTTGAAACGCCTCCTTTGGAGTGAAGAGTCATGATTTACCCTTTTCCGTTCCGATGGACGTGTTTGGGTATGGCGTTTACCAGGAGAACGCCTTTTGCCCGAGTGTGTCGTTCCAACTGTAAAGTTTGGTGGAGGAGGATTGATGGTATGGGCCTGTTTCTCCTGGTATGGGCCTGGCCCACTGGTGAAGGTTGATGGTGCGATGAATGCCGATAGATACTGTGATATTCTCGACAATCATGTCCTTCCTACCTTGGGGGCAACGTACGGTATGGATGATTGCTGGTATCAAGACGACAACACAACATGCCATTGGACTTTTAATTGATATGTGAACAACAGCGTTAAACGCATGGAGTGGCCAGCGCAGAGCCCTGATCTTAACCCAATTGAACATCTCTGGGACGAATTGGACCGTCGGTTGAGGGCCTGCACCCCACTCCCCAAAAGCAAGCCTGAACTATGGAACTTCCTGTTAAACATTTGGAAGGAAATTCCTCTTGCCACTATGGCTAATTTAGTGGAAAGCATGCCCAGATGGGTTGCAGCTGTGATCGCAGCCGAAGGAGGCCCTACCTCCTATTAATTTTAATAAATATGGGTTTATGTCATTATAGTGTCGTGTCCGTCACTTTCTTCCACATAGTGTATGTATATATATATATATATATATATATAGTATATATATACATATATACATATATAGTACACATATATAGTATATATATATATATATATATATATATATATAGTGTATGTATATATATATACATATATATATATATATATATATGTATATATATATATTTTATTTTATATATATATATTTAATGTTTACTCTTCTCATTCACCTTCAAGGGTTGAGTTTTATATATCTTTGAACAATCTTGGTATAGGTACATATATATTTATTTTTTTTTTTTTAACACCCACGTTTAATAAATTATTAAGTTTTATTTTACTATATTTAATGTTTAATTCATTCACCTTCAAAGTTGAGTTTTGCCTCTTTGAACAATCTTGGTGAGGTATAATTTTTTTTTTTTTTTTGTATTTTTAACACCCACGTTTAATAAATTATTAAGATACATACATAATTATTATAATTCTAATAAACTAGAATTATATGTATTTAATGACTACCAATAATAAATTGACTTATACACTTATTAAAACATAATTTATGATTGTGATGCTATAGTAAAATTGCAAAGAGGACTGATGGTGTCCTGTGCTAAATAATTCTTTACCTTTAATCTTCATTAATTTATATTCCCCTATGACATGAATAATTTTTACCAACATCAATCCGGATCAGATTTAATTTAAAATTAATTTAAACAGATTAAATAATTACGACAACAAAATATATTACAAATAAAAATAAAAATAAAAATGTGCTTTGTTACTTAAAAACAAATTAGCTTGATTTGTATTCTCCCTGACAAAAGAACCACTACTCTTGGGAAATACCTGGGACATATCTCTTGGTCTGCATTTCACCCTATACTACGTAAACCACTTTATGTAGAAAACTCTCTAATATTTCATGTTGAGGTATGTAAGCTTTTGCCTGTTGCAGCAATAATTCAAAGGCAATAACTGTCTGATCTTGGCAACGTTTGTTATTCTGTTAGTTAACAAGATTATGCATGTTGTTTTTGTCCTGAATGATTTAATCTTCTAAGCAAATTTTTTTGAGCATGTAAATTATTTGTATATCTTATCACCAATTGCATACCTAGTGTATTAAAATCATAACTCATACACAAAATTATAATATTTACGTTTAAGCAATAACATTATATGCACTATCTTTATTTTCATATATACTTTCATATTAATTCAGAGAATAATGCATTCTACTTATTTTATATATTCCTTATACTATATATTCAATGCAATTTTACAATATTTTACATTAAATAAATGTTTTGTCTCCTTACATATGTACAAATCTCAAATTTTTTTATACATTGTTATAATTAATTTAATATTGAAATAATTACTCACAGATATTTATATATTAGATCATTGATATATACATTATCACATATTTTTTATGCTGTATTATCAATTTATGTAACTTAGTTATTAAATATCATTTAAGTAAATTGAATTAATGAAAAAATTAACTTGGAAAAATAAATTATACATTAAAATAACTTATTAATTTTATGTATACATTAAAAATATTAGACTATGAAAGAGTTATCACAAAATATTTTAAATAATTGCAAAATTATCATTAATGGTATTTAATGCAAATTCATTATCCATTAGAAATATTATTACTTTTGGAGTAACCTTTCCAAAATAAGCATTAAAATTAAGTATTTAAAATATTAAAAATTTTAAAAATATTAAGTATTAAATAGTATTAAAATAAATTACTTTCCAAAATAATTCGGGTTTAATGTATTTGAATATTTCCACATTAAAATTTGATAAACAAAAACTTACATTAGTTCTGAAACTATAATTTTTAGTTATAAAGTAAATTTGGCATGAAATCAGCTATATTTAATTTATTGTTCGTTATTAAGCAATATTATGAATAATTTTTGATAACGAACAATAAATTAAATAATTTCTTAATTATTTAATAATAAATACTTAATATTTAATAATTTCATAAATTCTTAATTATCCTCTGAATTAATATGAAAGTATATCTGAAATAATTTGCTGTTTTTAAATATTTAATTTACATTTCGTTTCTAACAAAATTTTGTTATTAAAAAATATTCATAATATTTTTCCAATCTTTTTCTCTCACATTACTACTTATAAATATTTTAGATATAAAGTAAACTTGACATGAAACCAACTATATAACGTGAAATCAGCTATATTAAATTTCTAAACTCTATTATTAAGTAAGCCCTCGAAAAGGCTAACAAACTAAGCGGAGCATATCAAAGTTTTCTGAAATTGTTGGTAATTTTGCCGGCGAACCTTATCTGAATAAACAAAGGCGTGATCTCAATAATCTAATTTTAACAAGTCTAAGTGTAGTGATAAACGAATAACAGGAATTCTTTTCTAATTACAAGTAGGGAAAGATCTGTCAGATGTAGACCTGAAATTAAATCAAAAAGATAATTAGGTTTGTGAAATTCACTAATGGATGCAGCATTTAGAAGTACATGCAGGGAAATTGTTTGGAATTTCCATCTAATGAACATGATCTTATTTTCTCATAAAACATTTCATTTCATTTGAACTAAAATCGAATAATCTCAAAAGTATTCAGAATATTATTATAAGACATTAAATTTTAAGTTAGATCTTATTATAAGTGTATAGAATATTTCTTTTTAATAATCAAAATTATATCACCTAACAGATTTAGCCATTTTTTATAGCCAAAAAATTTTTTTTTCTAATTTCAGCGATTTGGCGAGAAATTTTGTCGCCAAACATAAGCCCTCTTAAAGATCTTTATTTTCAATTTTACAAAGCATATGCTTTGGATATTATAACATAATTTTTATCATTGTTTTTTTTTTTTTTTTTTTTTTTTTTTTTGAAAAAATATAAGAAAATTTATCTTTAGGAAATAAGATGAAATTTAGAATTTGTTCATTATTTTTAAATTTTAAATAAGGATTTAATTTGAAAATTCCAATTATTTTTTCATAATAATGTGAACAAAAGTTTAAATTGAGAAATTTATATTTAAAAATTTTATGTCAACTTAAAATTGAACCAAGATAAAAAAAATGAACATAGATCAATGAAAATAGATTAAAACAACAATATACAAAATAAATCAAAATACATACTCTCATTTTGCACTACAGAAGGCTGTTTTGATAATGTATCGATAAAGAACAAAGAAATAATTTATTAATGAGTATATGTGAAATTCATGTATAATTAGTGCCTTAATATCAAATAAAATTATTTAGTTAATTAGTTATCAAATAATATTTTTTAGTTAATTAATTATTAATTAAGCAAATATTTTTACTAATATTATAATATTACATTATATTTATTTATATTTATACTTCTAATATTAATGAAAACCAAAAAGCTTCATAAAAATATCTATGGCAATATTTATATAGAATTTTATTTTCATGCTTTCTTTTCAAATAAACTTAAATGAATTTTACTAAAAATTTCAATCTTTTAAGATATCTTCAATTATAAATGCATCTTACTTTTCGTTTTATATACTTAAAGATTTATCAAATATTATATTTATTAATAATTAATATAATGCAATTTTTTAAATAATTTGTTTTATCAGTTCAGGTATTAAATTGATGGAATATATTTTTTTCTTGGTGACTCTGACATTATTTTTTACTTCAATGAATTATTTTCTATGTTTTACTTAGTTTTTAGTTACTTTACTTAGTTATGAATTTACTTCATTTTTCTATATTACAAATTGTCTAAATATTATTGGCAGCTCAATTTAAACTCATTTAAATGAAATTTATATTTATTTATTTTTTACTTCAATGAAAATCACAAATATTAGTTTTCTATACTTCGAATTTTCTACATATATTGGTAGCATAATTTAATCTCAATAAATTGCAATTTAGATTTATTTATCTTTTTACTTCAATGAAAGTTACAAAGGGCAGATTTTCTATACTAAAAATTGCCTAAATATTATTGGTGGCTCAATTTAATCTTATTTAAGTTGTAATTAATATTTTTATGTATTTTTTTATTTTAATTAAAGCTAATTTCAAATTGTCTAACTACTATTGGGAGCTCAATTAAATATCATTTAAATTGGAATTTATATTTATTTTTTTTACTTCAATGAAAGTTGCAACGAATAGTTTTTCCACACCTCAAATTTTTTAAATACTATTGGCAGCTGATTTTAATCTTATTTAAATGCAATTTAGATATATTTATTTTTTTACTTCAATAAAAATTACAAAGAGTAGTTTTTCTATCCTTCAATTTTTCTAAATATATTGGTAGCTAAATTTAATGTCCTTTAAACTGAAATTTAGATTTATTCATTGTTTACTTCAACGAAATTTTCAAAGAGTAGTTTTCTGTACTTCAAATTGTCTAAATATTATTGGTGACTCATTTTAATCTTTTAAATTATAATTTAGATTTATTTAAAAGTAAATTATTGTTTGTAGTTTCTTACTCGAGATCTTCGATTATTAGGGTTGCCCATACTGGGTGGCATATCATGTTCAATTGACGAAAGTACTGGTGACCTTACTAGCCAAGGAGAATTATAAACAGCACGCAGACTATCAGATATATGTGAACCATATAGAAAATAGCTCACATATTTCGGTATTACACGAAATAAATTGAGTTCAAACATTACGTTTGAAATTGAACTTCAAATGGCATGGAAAAAGATGTCATGCCTGATGTTCAGATGACAATGCAAAAACTGTAACATAAACAATCAATAATGATAAAAACATTGAACATTTTTATCAATAAAATAAAAACATTTTTATAAAAAACGTAAAACATTTTTATCATAAAACATTAAATCAATAAAAGTTTAAATTTTATCTTAAAATTAAAAGAAAGTAATGCCTGATGTTCAGATGACAATGCAAAAACTGTAACATAAACAATCAATAATGATAAAAACATTGAACATTTTTGTCAATAAAATAAAAACATTTTATATAAAAACATAAAACATTTTTATATAAAACATAAAACATTTTTATCATAAAACATTAAATCAATAAAAGTTTAAATTTTATCTTGAAAGGAAAAGAAAGTCATGCCTGATGTTCAGATGACAATGCAAAAACTGTAACATAAACAATCAATAATGATAAAAACATTGAACATTTTTGTCAATAAAATAAAAACATTTTTATATAAAACATAAAACATTTTTATCATAAAACATTAAATCAATAAAAGTTTAAATTTTATCTTGAAAAGGAAAAGAAAGTCATGCCTGATGTTCAGATGACAATGCAAAAACTGTAACATAAACAATCAATAATGATAAAAGCATTGAAAATTTTTACTCAAAAGTAAAATAATCAAACAAACTGTCAAGTAAATTGAAAAAGAAAAATTATTTCCTGCATATCCTGAAAGTATATAGGAAGACCGACGACAAAAATAATACTCATAAATATATTTATATCAAAAAATTTAAAAACTGAATATGAATAAAAATTAATTTAGAGTGGAAATATAAATCATAAGCTTACATTACAAAAACTTGAAACGAATTAAAAATATTTCACTCAAATACTTACGAATTTGTTGTTAATGAAAAAAAACGAACAAAAAAAATATTGCAAATGCTATTGTATCGCAAATTTGAATAGAAACGTGTATAATGTAATGATTTTATTTCGTATTCATAAGTTTTTGCAAACGTTTTCTAAGAGTAAAACTTCCTATCTGTAAACAATAGCAAGAATTTCAATACCTTTAAAGTAACTCCAATTCTAAGAATTTCAACTAAGAAAAAATAACGTTCAATAGTATTTTCAAATTATGAATCACATAATTGACCAAAAAGTATTGAAAGAATGTATTTACAATAATAATAATAATAATAATAATAATAACGTATTAAAATACATTTTTACATTGAATATATATTTTTCTAATATTAATCATTTTTATTTTGTTAATAAATATATGAATTAATAATCATTAAAATTATTTCATGAAGCAATATACATATTATGTCTTCGAATGGACAGATTTTAGTATAGTCCTGTTTCAAATCTTAATAAATGGAAAGTTTTGTGATATCATATTCAATTTTTCATGGATTCCTCATTGTATATGTATAAACTCACATCCATCTTGAATGTAAACTCCGCATTATAATTATGTGGTTGTCCATTCAAGATCTTAATATGTGAGCTATAAAGTATGACTTTTTTTGAAAACTCAACTTTTCTAAAGTAACTAACAAAATTATGGAAATTGAACTGCTGGTTGGTAACATCGAATTAAACTCTTTTAGCATGATTGAACACATTGAATCGAATATTAATCAATAAGGAAACACGAATCAACATCGAATAACAATGATATTTCTTAAACAATTAAGCCCAGCGTTAAATATTAGTAGAAAATATAAGGAAAACTAATAGTTTCTTTGTCCATGTTCGAAATTACTGTAATTCTAAAATAATTGAATTTTTTAAATCATAGTCACATTAAATAAAACTAACATTATATAGTTCTAAAAAATTAAGGCTAACGAAATATATTGTAATATAATATTTGATGGCTTTATTTCGAATTTAGGAAACAAAAATTGGATTTTATGTTTCAGAAGTATTTAGAAAGAATTCTTCAAATTTCTGTTGCCTTTTAAATAGTATTATATATTTTAGAGATGATATTTAATTAATTCTATATTCAAATAATATTTAAGAGGATATGTTAATAGACAATTAAGAAAAATATTTTCATCTCAAATTAAGAATAAAACCTTATAAATCAATATCGATATAATTTATTCAAACAGAGCCTATAGAAAGTTTTCAAAAATTTATTATAAAATAAAAAACCTTCTTTTTTAAAAAGGATTAAATTATATTAATCAGCTGTTTTTTAATACAATGAATAATGCAGATTTAAATATATACATTTTTTTTTTATCTTACTGATACTTGCAAATTGTACAGTAGCTTGATCATATCTTTTTTTTTCGTTATATCCTTTTTTTCAAAAATAATTTTAGAAGTATTACACATTTGAAAAAAATTTAAAACTTAAAAAATAATTATAGTATATAAAATATTATACTTACAATACATATTTAAAAAAGTATTGAATAAAACAATCCAAACAACATTTAAATAAACTCATGTTTGTGAAAATTGCAACACCATGAAGGACTTACGCGAGTGAGCTGAAATTTTCAGGAAATGCAAACTAGCGCATGATATGCAAATGATTAGAGTTTCAAATACGTAGCACATGCGTATGCTGAGCAGCGCCCTCTGAACGGCTGGTGGATCCGAATAAATAGACGGCTGTAGCGAGGCGTGTATGGTTATCGGTGGTTATCTGCTAGTTGTAAACGTTAGCTCAATCGTTACTTATGCCTCTTCGACGAAGAGAGCGAGATTTGAACAACTTACAGAGTTTGAACGGGGAAGAATCATCGGCCTTCGTGAAGTTGGATTGTCTTATCGGGCAGTAGCCGCTCGTGTGCAGCGTAACAGCAGCACAGTGATGCGTCTTTGGAAGCAGTGGACGAACGAAGGTCGGACAAATCGGAAATCCAGGAGTGAACTCCGAAATGTGACGTCAGCTCGCGATGATAGAAACCTGGTCCTCATGACGCTGACGGACCGTACAGCTTCCTCTAGACAATTGGCAGCACAGTGGTCAATAGCTACATGTGTTTTATTGTGCGCTTCATCAATTCGTAGACGTCTGCTGCAGCGTGGACTGCGCGCAAGGACTCCTTTATACAGGATCCCTCTCACGCTAAACCATCGCCGCCTGCGGCTGTGGATGGAGCCGGTCAGCATAGAGACTGGCGTGCTGATTGGCAGAATGTCGTGTTTTCTGACGAATCCCGCTTTAATTTGTGGTACTATGATGGCCGCATTCGTGTCAGACGCTATGCCGGTGAACGCCACCTTCCGAGTGCATTATCGAACGCCACAGTGGACGAACAACCGGAGTTATGGTCTGGGGTGCCATAGCATATCATGGACGATCTGAATTGCTAAGAATTGTGGGCAATCTGAACAGCAACCGGTACATCAGTGAAGTTCTACAACTCCAAGCTGTTCAATTCCTTCAAAGCTTGTCGGGCGCTGTATTTCAATAGGACAATGCCCGCCCTCATATTGCTAGGACTGTTCAATACTTCTTTGCAACGCGGCAGGTACAGCTTCTTCCTTGGCTTGCGTATTCCCCGGATATGTCGCCGATTGAACATGTGTGGGATTTCGTTGGTCGGCGTCTCGCTCGTGATCCTCGTCCTGTTGCTTCTGCAGACGAACTTTGGGTGCGCATACAAACAATATGGAATGCTCTTCCTCAGGCAGACATTCAAAATTTGTTTGACTCCATGCCACGTCGTGTAGCAGCACTTATTGCGGCGCGTGGTGGCTACACAAAATACTGATTCCGATCTCTTGTTATTGTTTGTTTGCTTTGAACATTTAATCATTTATTTGTACCACTACCACTCAACTGTGTATTAAATTTCATTCAATTATGACGATTCCTTCATGGTGTTGCAATTTTCACAAACATGAGTTTATAATAATTTCGAATTAGAAGTGATATAAACATATTTAAAAAAACAAAAAAAAATTCCTTTAACTATTAAATAATTTTATGAGAATATATTACATTAAATTAAATCATTTGCTAAAATATTCACTAAACTATTTGTAGCTGTTATTTCTATTTTGTAAAATCATCTTTTGTAATCTGTTTACTGAATCCATTAATTTCCCTTTGTTAACCTTAAAATACAATGTTTACATGTTTATTTACGTTTAAATACTCTTATGTTTGATGTTAAAATGCACATCTGTTACCTGTAATTTTCGTATTTGGCGAAGCCATTTTATTTTCATACTGATTCATACTTTAAAAGTACCATTTGTGAACTAGCATGTAATGCATAGTACACAAATGATTTCTAGACATAAAATTCCATTTCAACGAAAGTGAACTTATGAATCGGAAACATCTGTTTGATTTACCTCTGTTTATTCTATAAATCTACTACAAAATACTGAAATACAATGTTGGCAATTTTTTTAAAATAAATTATACAACTATCACATACTGAGATATATTTTATGACTAATAAAATAAGGACACACATTTAAAAAATATTTGAATAAATAAAAGTATGAATATGTATCTTTATTTTATTGTATTCTTTAAATTGTAAGAACTGTTTTAAGTAAAATAAACATTTACACAAATATAAGGATATAATATCAAAATATATGGACTAGACATTAATGCACTTGTTGTTTGTGTTGTGCATATAGATTTAACCATGCTTATGTATTAAATAATATTTTGCAGATGACTGGTTTTAATTTATTTCTAACCAAAACTAATATTTTTTTTCAATGCTATCACTAGATAGTTTTAATTGTATTGGTTTATTTGATTTTAGTAACTAATGGATCTTATTTATTACAGTAAAAAAAATGTAAATAAATTTTATTAATAAAGGGAAAAATTTTTAAAAATGCATATATAAAAACGTTTAATGTCGGAATAAATTCCTTAAATCATAGAATTTACTTCATATAAAGGCATTTATAACTGAATATAATAGAATAATTAATGTAATATAATTTTTAAAAAATTTAAAATTTTTGAGTATTCATTTTTATCATATTTATTATTCCTTTTATCATCTTTTGATTCTCGTAATTCATATCTTTTATAAGAGCCAAATAGTATAATCATTAAAAAAATTGAACTTTTAAAGAACATATATTTACGGTTCATATGATATACTAATAATTTATAAGATCTGTATAAAATGTGTATAAGAAATTATGAATAAGAATACTTTTTTTGTTATATGCACATTTTTAATATTTTATATTCCATATTTATTTTGATCAGATTCTGCCATTATCTATAATTTCTAGACTAGTCGCCGAGTACGTGTTCTGAGCAAGCATACGCTTGCTAAATTCGCTTCATTCTCCAAAATGAAGTACACAAAGAATGTTTACAGATCTAAGTTAACCGATGTTAATCGATTAACTTAGATGAACAGATCAGAGATTAGATGAACAGATGAGAGAGGTGAATCGATTAACTTAGATGTTTACAGATCTAAGTTAACCGATGAGCATCTTAAATCTCTTTTAATAATTGGTACAAGTAAAATTGATCCACTACTGTCAGTGAAAAATTACAATTACACAAATCTCATTAGCATTTTTTTACAAGTGGATACCCCACGGTTTCATTCGCGTTAACTTAGCTTTTCCGTTCCTGAGGGATTTTCAGGATAAAAATCATATGTTTGATTCAGGATATATACATTCAAAACATCGATATACATACATATGCGATACTCTTTACCCCAACATAACTACCGAGGGTAACTGCGGGATGTTCACTAGTTTATAATGTTAGTGGGATTCATTTCAATTATTTGTTAGTTGTCATGCTTAAGCTAAATTTTCTGCGTATTATGCTTGTCATTAAGCTATACTTAGCAAGTCAATAAAACCGAGTTATTATCATTCTGTCGTTTTTCATCCAACTTATTATAGCAACAATAAGCTATTCGCTGTTGCGGGCCGGATTTATGACACTGGCTAGCCGGATTTGGCCCGCAGGCCGTAGTTTGGAGACCCCTGCGATATATAATATATCGGATTTTCAAATCGAGAGACTTAAATTATTACTTACAAACGAAACTGACAGGAAAGTTGCTACGTCTATAACATGAATAATTTAAAAACAACTGACCAAAATCTTTTTTTTGTTATATTTGATAATGCCATTGAGAACTCGTCAGATGCCACCTCTGTACAAATTCATTTCAAATTTGGGCTTAACATACTGACATAACTTTGAGTGCCTTGTACAACGTTATAACTGTTGCGAATCATTCTAACACAAATTTTCATTCTATTTCTAATTCTTCACATTCTAATTCACTAAACATACATTCTAATCTAAACTTCAGCCAAACACTAAAGTAAAAAAAAGTTCTTATATAATCAAATTACCTTCTTTCTGATTTTCAATATTCGTTCAAATTAAATTTACTATGAATGCGAAATATGATTTCAAATGTTACCTTTTTTATTACGCTTTTATTAGTTTCACTTGTATGTATATTTGTATGTTTGTAACTGACTATTTGGGCACGATTTTGCCATACTTTAAGCGATCCGATTTACTTTAAACGTTGTAGACTTCTCAAGGACCGATGACAAAAAAATATTTTGATAAGTTTATTATCTCTTCATGACTAGGATCGCCAGGATTAGTGATTAAAACACACAGCCTTTGAAAAGTCATCTTGATCGGCGATCATTTTTCACCTGGTGATCTGTTTCTCCTCATACACACTATATAAGCCGCAAAGAAACATTTACAGACATCTTTCAGACATTTGAGGCTACGTGGGACAGCGGCACAACGGATAACGCGCCTGACTACGGATTATGAGATTCCCTGTTCGAATACTGGCTGGCTCGACATATTCGCATTTAGCCTTTGTTTTACTCACAATTAAATTATTGCAAGAACCAGTCCTCCGTACAGGAATCTCATTTAAATATTATGTTTTTAAAAATACTAAAAAGCATGCTTTTAGAGTTAATCAAACTAAAAAATAAAAAATAAATTAGTAGTTTAAAAAACTAAAAAACACGCTTTTAGGGTTAATCAAGCAAAAAAGTACAAAATAATTGTTAACATAAGAATAAAATTACTGACAGAAAATTAATGTCACTGTTCTAAAAGCTTGGGGGGCTCGATATCAATCGTTATAAATTTTCACTAGTTTCATTCCGAAATGCAGAGTTAGTTTAAAAATGTCATACAAAGCACC
This sequence comes from Caerostris extrusa, assembly GCA_021605095.1. Lineage (NCBI taxonomy): Eukaryota > Metazoa > Arthropoda > Arachnida > Araneae > Araneidae > Caerostris > Caerostris extrusa. The sequence goes on from BPLR01019381.1 coordinate 91,657, forward strand.
CCACGCATTTAGAACAGTGACATTCATTTTCTCCTCAGTAATGTTGTTTTTACGTTAACAATTATTTTGTACTTTTTGCTTGAGTAACTCTAAAAGCGTGTTTTTTAATTTTTTAAACTATTAATTTATTTCTGAATAGCTATATTTTTTTGTTCAATTAGGCTGGTTTGAATGTTACTCTATTGTACAACTAAAACAACCAGGTAGAGGGCAACACTAACAAAAATGTTAATTAGAAAAATGATTAATTAATCTGGTTGATATATATTCGACTTACATAATTTTACATAAATTTATACCTTTTTTTCTTTTAAATTCAGTAATTTTAGCTATTTATAAGGCGAAAATTCATCAATTAACTGTTATTCCTCTTAACAATTATGTTATGCATATTTATAAATATATATATTAATTATGAATTATGAAATACAATATCTAATAAATATTAAATATTCATATAAATATATATTCATTATGAATATATACATATTTCATTATATTAATTTATGAACATGAAATTCATAAATTTGTTATTCATCATTACTCATTCAATTTCTAATTTTAATTGGTGTTTAACAACTAATAAAGCCATAATACACAATCCATAAAACTGTCAAATAGTTTAAATCTCCCATTACGCAAACCATTTCTGACAGCCATTATGTCGGTTAACATAACCACGAGACAAGAAAAACTCTTTTTCAAAAGGGAACCTTTTCAGACAGTCCTAATGAAGTCACCGCCATCCGTCCCTTTAATAAATTAACAACTACTTATCCGGGCGGCGTTTTATAAGGTACTCGGCGAACATAAAAGAGACCACGCTTTCTCATTACCTCGGTGGTCCGCTCTGATTGTGCACCGAGGAAACAGGCGAACCCAAATCTATTGCTTGTCAGAACAATAATGGCGCATCTGAAATCATGTTTCATAGCCATGTTAATTACGGTTCAGAGAGGAGGTCTTTTGAAGACTATTATTGTGTCTCGCTCGGAAAGGTTCCTGCGACTAAATTCCATGTCATTACTTGAGGGTTGTCAGACAAGCGGCTGACACTTTCCGCTTGATTAATGAGCACGTTCTGTTCTCTGCGAGCGTCAACTCTTCGTCACTTACTGTTCTCATCTCCATTAATTACCGAGCTCTTAGGAATGCTCGTGGCCCTCCACTGCGGTGGAATTGGATTGCTTCTCAAGGATGGCAATTACAGCGATTGGTTTTGAATCATTGGGGCAGAAATTCGTGGGTGCCTTTAATATCTCAAAAGAGATGCGGTTAGAGTGTTTTGGAAATTATGCAACATTTCGTGCCAGAGCTTTGCTTTGAAGTGCAGAAATATAATGAATATTTCATCAAGTATGTTCCTATCTGAGGGTTCAACATACTACAAAACGTTTCGTTTAAATTTATTGTTGATTGCTTCTATTTTGAATACTTTTGATAATGGTATTTTATTTTTAAGAATTTATTTTGAAATGCATTATTTTATTTTCTACCAAACAATTTAAATAGAATTTTTACAATTTTTTTATCATATTGATGCTAACTAACAATTTCTGTTGGTGTCTTACTTTTAAACACAACAAAATAATGGAGGGATGCCTTTACACAACAAAACACAACAAAATAATCGTGGGTGCCTTTAATATCAAAAGAGATGTTGTTAGAGAGTTTTTTATATTTCGTGCCAGACCTTTGAAGTGCAGAAAAACAATTTAAATATGTTCCCATCTGAGGGTTTACAAAACGTTTCGTTTAAATTTATTTTGATAGCTTCTATTTTGAAAACTTTTGATAATGGTGTATAACGTTTTATTTTAACATTTGTCAAATGCATTATTTTATTTTTCAAATAATTTAAATAGATTTTTACAATTTTTTTTTTTATTATTTATTTAAACTGCACAACACAACAAAATAATGGATGGCAGAATACATAGAAGAATGACGTTAAGAATTATTAGAAAAGAGATATATTTATTAGAAAATAGATTCATACTCAGAAAATTCCGCATACAAACATACCTTCAACCAGGAAGGTTTATTCATTAAACGATTTTAACATTAAATTTACAATTGATATCCTTTTGGGGACCTACAGCTTAAATATTTCATCATAGTATATAGGCTTTCATTGAATATTTAATTTAAATTAAATAGTCATTTTCTATAGTTTTTTTTTTTAGGTGAATGAGGTATGCACAAAGATTTATAAAATAAAATAAGTTTTATTTTGAAAAAAACGGGAATTCATTTTCAATTACATCTTTCTTTTTAAAATATTATATTGATATTAAAGTTGCTTCAGTAATATAGTAATACAAGTAGAATTAGATATCAAAATATATAGATATATGTCATTTAATGAACAAGAACTTGTATTTAAGAAAACAAATCAATCATACTTATACTTTTAAAAATGAATTTGAAAACAAGTTTTATACAATTTTGATAAAATCAAAAATATTAATTACAAAAATTTTAATTAAAAAATTAAAAACCTTAAAAATTAACTAAAATGAAATATTTTTAAATATAAAAACTCTAACATATTTTTTATAAAATTAAAATATTACTAAGAAAGAAATACTTTATCAGAAATATTTGTGTTACATCATACAATATCGTTAAAACAGTTTTTCTTTTAATATGTAAATAAAAAATTATAAAATAAATACAACTATGTGAAATTTGAAACTATTAAATTTATCCTTAACATAATTCTTCCATGTTATAAAAAATATAAGAGAAGTTTTATAATGTTAAAATATATGTGGAATATAATCTGGGAATTTATTTTTATTAAAACCTTAAAAAAACATGATATATATTAATGTCGAAATGAGAATGAATTTGTAGTGCAGAAAATTTCAATTTCCACATATATCCGCTGCAAGCTGAAAAATTATGCAGCATTTAAATATCGAAATAAATAATCTACAATAACACTTTTATGCAAAAAGAAATAAAAACATCACAGAAACACATCGCCACTTTAAAGCTATTCCTTAGGCAAAAATTCAAGCAAGTGAGGAAAAGATTTATTGAATCGAAATATAATTTTATTCAAGATCGTATCAAATGATAAAAATGAATGTTTCTAATGCTAAAAGCAATAAAACAAATGCACATTTATTTTAAAAGAGGCCATATATTTATATTATTTTCGGTTTACGGTGGCTGAGATGTATGGAATAGGTTATATTACTGAAAATATTTAATCATCGCCTACCATAAAAGTAAAAGTATCAGTGACAAACCCACGTGTTTCGTCCTCTTCCCAAGAGAACCTTTACTCAAGCTAAAAGAATCGGGTTTTCCAGCAGTGCTAATGAAAATTTACTAAATGTCAAGGAAAAAGCATCCATTTGAATTAGAAGACTCAGAGGAACCTTAGCTGCATTTTCTTGCTAAGAAACTGGAAAAGAGGCTGTTTCATTCGCCATCGTTCTAATCTGAGTAGACTTATAAAGAAACATACTTTCAATTAAAGTTCATTAATAAGATTTTTCCTATGTCGTACAGTAATGCTATTATTTAAGAAGCTTATTGAATAATTATTTGTATGTTTTGAAATTAACAGAGTTTGATGCAGGATTGCAAGGTTTATTAAGACTATTTATTCTCCAGTCACTTTGTCAATCTGATTTTCGGCCATGAATTTATCCACTCCCTGTAGAATTAATTATGTTATTTGGAGGCTATTGTCAGTTTCAATATCTTTTGATTTGATGTGAATACCTGAAGAGTAACATAGAAAACCTTGGTATAAAATAAATGTTTTCGAAATGATTGATTAACTAAGAAATTTTATTAAGAAGCCTTAATCAATTCTTGATGAATTCATACAAAAATTACAAAAATACCTCTCTAAAACTATCAGTATTCATTGCAGTATTCCACATTCTTTTTTGTAATTCTTTGGAAATTTAATACTTCATTATATCTGTATTTATTTAATGCTTGCTTTGGTTTGCACCTTTCTAAAGTTCCAATTGCAAACGACAGTCTTTTTATGTAAAAGAGGTATGTACAAGATTTATAGAAAAACATGAATTTTATTTTTAAAAGAAGGCAATTTATTATCAATTACATGTTTCTTTTTCAAATGTAAACTTGATATTGATGGTATTTCATTAATATAGTGATACAAGTAGGATTAGATAATCAAAATTTATGCATATATATAATTTAATAAACAAGAAATAACTAGTGTTTAAGATAACAAATCAATTATATTTATCCTTATAAGAATGATTTTAAAGCAAAATCGATGCAATTTTGATAAAATTAATATTAACTACAGAATTAAAAAGAAAATTTAAAACCTTATTTAACTATTTTAAACTATTAACTTAACTATTTTAAAATATTTCTAAACAAATACTTTTCATAAATAATTGTGTTACTTTATACTATTTTTGTAAAGCTGTTTAGTTTTTATATGTAAATAAAAACTGTGTGAAATAAACACAACTGTGTGGAATTTTAAACTATTAAATTTATCCTTCCTACAATCCAACTTGCGGCATCACAAATATTAAAAAAATATTATATTGTTAAAATATCTCATATAAGCAGGGAATTTATTTTTATTAAAACTTTCAAAAAACGTGATTAATATATATCACGTTTTTTTTTTCTTATGTCGAAATGAAAATGAATTGTGGTGCAGAAAAATTTCAATTTCCACATATATTCGTTGAAAGCTGAAAATTTATGCAACATTTAAATATCGAAATAAATAATCTACAATAACACTTTTATGGGAAAGGAAGAAATAAAAGAAACACAGAAACACATCGCCACTTTAAAACTATTCCTTGGGTAAAAATTCAAGCAAGCGTGGAAAAGATTTATTGAATTTTATTCAAGATGGTATCAAATGATAAAAATGAATGTTTCTGATGCTAAAAGCAATAAAACAATTGCACATTTATTTTAAAAGAGGTCATATATTTATGTATATTTTTTTTACATTTACGGAGACAGAGACGTATGAAAAGGTTATAATACTGAAAATATTTAATCGTCGCCTACCATAAAAGTAAAAGTATGAGTGATAAACCCATGTGTTTCGTCCTCATCCAAAGACAGATCTTGACTTTGAGGTTAATTCAGCCATATATTAATACAAACAGGATTATACATCAAGATTTATAGATATATATAATTTAATAAATTATAAATAACTAGTATTTAAGATAACAAATCAATTATATTTATCATTATAAAAATGAATTGTTTATTTTGATGAAAGCAATAATATTAACACCAAAATTTTAAAACAAATTTCGAAAACGCGAAAAAAAAAAAAATACCCGACAAAAAACTATTTTAAAATATTTCTAAGAAAGAAATACTTTGTCAAAAATTATTGTGTTATATTATACTGTAACAGTTTTAACAGAATTCTTTTTCTTTTAATATGTAAATAAAAATTACGAAATAAAATTTAAAACTATTAAATTTATTCTTCCTTTAATCCAACTTGAGGTATCAAAAATATAAAAGTAACATTATAAAGTTAAAATATCACATATAAGCTGGAAATTTATTTTTATTAAAATCTTTTAGAAAAACATGATATGTATTAATGTCGAAATGAAATTGAATTGTGGTGCAGAAAATTTCAATTTTCACATACATTCGCTGAAAGCTGAAAATTATGCGACATTTAAATATTGAAATAAATAATCTACAATAAAACTTTTATGGGAAAGGAATAAATAAAAGCAACACAGAAACACATCGCGCACTTTAAAGCTATCCCTTAGGCAAAAATTCAAGCAAGCGTGGAAAAGATTTATTGAATCGAAATGGAATTTTATTCAACATGGTATCTAATGATAAAAATGAATATTTCTAGTAATGCTAAAAGCAATAAAACAATTGCACATTTCTTTTAAAAAAGAGGCCATATATTTATATTTTTTTTCGTTTACCATTGCTGAGACATATGAAATAAGTTATATTACTGAAAATATTTAATCATCGCCTACCATAAAAGTAAAAGTATCAGCGACAAACCCATGTGTTTCGTTCTCTTCCCAAGAGAATCTTTACTCTAGCTAAAAGAATCGGTTTTTTAATGCAATGCTAATGAAAATTTATTAAATGTCAAGGAAAAGCATCCATTTGAATTAGAAGGCTCAGAGGAACCTTAGCTGCATTTTCTTGCTAAGAAACTGGAAAAAGAGCTGTTTCATTCGCCATCTTCCTAATCTGAGTAGACTTATAAAGAAACATATTTTCAATTAAAGTTAATTAATAAGATTTTCGTATTCCGTATAGTAATTCTATTATTAAAGAAGCTTCTTGTATAATTGTTTGTATGTTTTGAAATTAATAGAGTTTGATGTAGGATTGCATTTTTATTAAGTCTATTTATTCACCAGGCTTTGTGAATCAGATTTTCGTCCATGAACTTATCCGCTCCCTATAGAATTAATTATGTTATTTGGAGACTATTGTCAGTTTCAATATCTTTTGATTTGATGTGAATACCTCAAGATTAACATAAATCTTTATTTTGGAACTAGAAAACCTGGATATAAAATAAATGTTTTCGAAAGGAATTGATTAGCTAGCAAATTTTATTAAGAAGCTTTAATCAATACTTGATGAATTTATACAAAAATTACAAAAATATCTCTCCAAAAATAACAGTGTTCCAGATAATTGTTTGTATTTCTTCAGAAATGTAAAACTTCATTATATTTCCATTTATTTATAGTTTGCTGTGGTTTAGACTTTCGTATGTTACAATATGTTAAATTATTTATATTGTATTGTATTGTAAAATTTTATATTACGTTGTTAAAACTGTTTTCTTTATAAATGTAAATACAATTTACAATATAAATAAATGTGTGTGAAACTTTAAACTATATAATTTATCCTTCCCATAATCCAACTTGCATCATCAAAATATAAAAAAAAAAATATTATAATACTAAAATATCTCATACAAGCTGTGAATTTATTTTTATACAAACTTCAAAAAAAAAAATTATATACATTAATGTCGAAATAAAATTGAATTGTGGTGCAGAAAAATTTCAATTTCCACATATAGTAGCTGAAAGCTGAAAAATTATGCAGCATTTAAATATCGAAATAAATAATCTACAATAACACTTTTATGGCAAGGAAAATGAAATCAACACAGAAACTCATCACCACTTTAAAGCTATTCCTTAGGCAGAAATTCAAGCAAGTTTGGAAAAGATTTATTGAATCGAAATTGAATTTTATTCAACATGGTATCGAATGATAAAAATGAATATTTCTAGTAATGCTAAAAGCAATAAAACAATTGCACATTTCTTTTAAAAGAGGCCATATATTTATATATTTTTTTTCGTTTACCATTGCTGAGACATATGAAATAAGTTATATTACCGAAAATATTTAATCATCGCCTACCATAAAAGTAAAAGTATCAGTGACAAACCCATGTGTTTCGTCCCCTTCCCAGGAGAATCTTTACTCAAGCTAAAAGAATCGGGTTTTCCTGCAGTGCTAATGAAAATTTATTGAATGTCAAGGAAAAGCATCCATTTGAATTAGAAGGCTCAGAGGAACGTTAGCTGCGTTTTCTTGCTAAGAAAATGGGAAGAGGCTGTTTCATTCGCCGTCTTTCTAATCTGAGTAGACTTATAAAAGAAACATATTTTTAATTAAAGTTAATTAATAAGATTTTCGTATGCCGTATAGTAATTCTATTATTAAAGAAGCTCTGTATAATTGTTTGTATGTCTCCAAATTAATAGAGTTTGATGTAGGTTTATTTAATATATTTATTCACCATCTTTAGAATCAGATTTTCGTCCATGAATTTATCCGCTCCCTATAGAATTAATTCTGTTATTTGGATGGTATTGTCAGTTTCAATATCTTTTGATTTGATTTGAATACCTGAAGATTAACATAAATCTTTATTTACGAACGAAGAAACCGTAGTATAAAATAAATGTCTTCGAAATTAATTGGTTAACTTAGAAATTTTCTTAAGAAGCCTTAATCAATGTTTGATAAATTCAGACAAAAATTACAAAAATACCACTCTAAAAATATCAGTATCCATTGCAGTATTCCACATTCTTATTTGAATTTCTTTGGAAATTTAATACTTCATTATATCTGTATTTATTTAAGGCTTGCTTTGGTTTGTACCATTCTAATGTTCCAAAATGGTATAAGTAAACATATTTACATAATTTTAATAACAAATTTGGAAACCATTAAGAAATACCTCCATTAAATCTATTTTAAAAATATTTTTAAGAAAGAAATACTGTTTCCAAAATAGCTGTGTTATTTTATACTTTATTGTTATTACTGTTTTTCTTTAATATGTAAATAAAATTGGGAAATAAATACAAAAATGTGACATTTTAAACTATTAAATTTATCCTTCCCATAACCCAACTTGCGTTTTCAAAAATATTCTAATGTAAAAATACCGCATAAAAATCGCGGAATTTATTTTTATTAAGACTTTCAAAAACATGATATATATTAATGTCAAAATGAAATTGAATTGAGGTTCAGAAAATTTCAATTTACACATATATCCGCTGAAAGCTGAAAAATTATGCAGCATTTAAATATCGAAATAAATAATCTACAATAGCACTTTTATGGGAAAGAAAATAAAAGCAACACAGAAACATATCGCCACTTTAAAGCTATTCCTTGGGCAAAAATTCAAGCAAGCGTGGAAAAGATTTATTGAATCGAAATAGAATTTTATTCAAGACGGTATCAAATGATAAAAATGAATGTTTCTGATGCTAAAAGCAATAAAACCATAGCGCATTTATTTTAAAAGAGGCCATTTATTTATATTTTTTTTTTCGGTTTACGATGGTTGAGACGTATGAAATAGGTTATATTACTAAAAATATTTAATCATCGCCTACCATAAAAGTAAAAGTATCAGTGACAAACCCATGTGCTCCGTTCTCTTCCCAAGAGAATCTTTACTCAAGCTAAAAGAATCGGGTTTTCCTGCAGTGCTAATGAAAATTTATTGAATGTCAAGGAAAAGCATCCATTTGAATTAGAAGGCTCAGAGGAACGTTAGCTGCCTTTTTCTTGCTAAGAAACTGGGAAGAGACTGTTTCATTCGCCGTCTTTCTTATCTGAGTAGACTTATAAAGAAACATATTTTCAATTAAAGTTAATTAATAAGATTTTCCTAATGTCGTATAGTAATTCTATTATTAAAGAAGATTCTTGTATAATTATTTGTATATTTTGAAATTAATAGAGTTTGATTGATTGCAAGGTTTATTAAGTCTATTTATTCCCAACCTTTGTTAATCAGATTTTAGTCCATGAATTTATCTGCTCCCTATAGATTTAATTATGTTATTTTGAGGTATTTCAGTTTCAATATTCTTTTGATTTGATGTGAATACCTGAAGATTAACATAAATCTTTATTTACGAACTAGAAACCCTTAGTATAAAATAAATGTGTTTTAGAAAGGAATTGATTAACTAGCAAATTTTATTAAGAACCTTTAATCATTCTTGATGAATTTATATACAAAAATTACAAAACATATCTCTCTAAAAATATCAGTATTCACTACATTATTCCAAATACGTATTGTTTACAAATTTAAATCTTTATTTATTTATGGTTTGCTGTGGTTTAGAAGTTCCAATGTCCCACTATTTTAAATTATTTATATTTTATAATATAGTATAACTTTATATTGTATTGTTAAAACTGTGTTTATTAAAAATGTAAATAAAATTTACAATGTAAATAAAACTGTGTGAAACTTTAAACTATTAAATTTATCCTCCTCATAATAATAGACTTGCGTTATCAAAAATATAAAAATATATTATCAAGTTAAAATATCTCATTAAGCTAGGAATTTATTTTTATTAAAAGTTTCAAAAACATGATATATATTAATGTCGAAATGAAATTGAATTATGGTATAGAAAATTTCAATTTCCACAAATATCCGTTGAAAGATGAAAATTATTCAGCATTTAAATATCAAAATAAGAAATCTACAATAACACATTTATGGAAAGGGAACTAAAAGCAACACAGAAACACATCGCCACTTTAAAGCTATTCCTTGGCCAAAAATTCAAGCAAGCGTGGAAAAGATTTATTGAATCGAAATAGAATTTTATTCAAGATGGTATTAAATGATAAAAAACGAATGTTTCTTATGCTAAAAGCAATAAAACAATTACACATTTATTTTAAAAGAGGACATATATTTATATTTTTTCGGTTTACGGTGGCTGAGACGGATGAAATAGGTTATATCACTGAAAATATTTAATCATCGCCTACCATAAAAGTAAAAGTATCAGTGACAAACCCATGTGTTTCGTTCTCTTCCCAAGAGATTCTTTACTCAAGCTAAAAGAATCGGGTTTTCCTAGCAGTGCTAATGAAAATTTACTAAATGTCAAGGAAAAGCATCCATTTGAATTAGAAGGCTCAGAGAAACGTTAGCTTCCTTTTCTTGCTAAGAAACTGGGAAGAGGCTGTTTCCATTCGCCGTCTTTCTAATCTGACTAGACTTATAAAGAAACATATTTTCAATTAAAGTTAATTAATAAGATTTTCCTAATGTCGTATAGTAATTCTGTTATTAAAGAAGCTTCTTGTATAATTGTTTGTATGTTTTGAAATTAATAGAGTTTGATGTAGGATTGCAAGGTTTATTAAGTCTATTTATTCACCAGACTTTGTGAAACAGATTTTCATCCATGAATTTATCCGCTCACTATAGAATAAATTATGTTATTTGGATGCTATTGTCAGTTTCAATATCTTTTGATTTGATGTGAATACCTCAAGATTAACATAAATCTTTATTTACGAACTAGAAAACCTTGGTATAAAATAAATTTTTTCGAAAATTGATTAGCTAGCAAATTTTATTAAGAAACTTTAATCAATACTTGATGAATTTATACAAAATTACAAAAAATATCTCTCCAAAATAACAGTGTTCCAGATACTTGTTTGTATTTACTTAGAAATGTAAAACTTCGTTATATTTCCATTTATTTATAGTTTGCTGTGGTTTAGACTTTCGTATGTTAGAATATTTTAAATTATTTATATTGTATTTGTATTGTAAAATTTTATATTGCGTTGTTAAAACTGTTTTCTTTATAAATAAAATGGTGTGAAACTTTAAACTATATATTTTATCCTTCCCATAATCCAACTTCCATTATCAAAAATATTAAAAAAAAATATTATAATACTAAAATATCTTATATAAGCTGTGAATTTATTTTTATACAAACTTTAAAAAAAAATTATATACATTAATGTCGAAATAAAATTGAATTGTGGTGCCGAAAATTTCAATTTCCACATATATAGCTGATAGCTGAAAAATTATGCAGCATTTAAATATCGAAATAAATAATCTACAATAACACTTTTATGGCAAGGAAAATTAAAGCAACACAGAAACGCACCACCACTTTAAAGCTATTCCTTAGGCAGAAATTCAAGCAAGCTTGGAAAAGATTTATTGAATCGAAATAGAATTTTATTCAACATGGTATCGAAAGATAAAAATGAATATTTCTAGTAATGCTAAGAGCAATAAAACAATTGTACAGTTATTTTAAAAAAGAGACCATGTATTTATATTTTTTTAGGTTTACTGTGGCTGAGACGTATAAAATTTTTTTATATTGCTGAAAATATTTAATCATCGCCTACCATAAAAGTAAAAGTATGAGTGACAAACCCATGTGTTTCGTCCTCTTCCCAAGAGAATCTTTACTCAAGCTAAAATAATCAGGTTTTCCTGCAGCACTAATGAAAATTTATTGAATGTCAAGGAAAAGCATCCATTTGAATTAGAAGGCTCAGAGGAACGTTAGCTGCGTTTTCTTGCTAAGAAAATGGGAAGAGGCTGTTTCATTCGCCGTCTTTCTAATCTGAGTAGACTTATAAAGAAACATATTTTCAAATATAGTTAATTAATAAGATTTTCCTAATGTCGTATAGTAATTCTATTATTAAAGAAGCTTCTTGTATAATTATATGTACGTTTTGAAATTAATAGAGTTTGATGCAGGATTGCAAGGTTTATTAAGTCTATTTATTCACTATCTTTGTGAATCAGATTTTCGTGCGTGAATTTATCCGTTCCCTATAGAATTAATTATGTTATTTGGAGGCTATTGTAAGTTTCAATATCTTTTGATTTGATGTGAATACCTGAAGATTAACATAAATCTTTATTTACGAAACCGTAGTATAAAATAAATGTTTTAGAAAGGAATTGATTTACTAAGAAATTTTATTAAGAGTCTTAATTAACTCTTGATGGATTCATACAAAAAAAAAATTACAAAAATATCTCTATTCACTACAGTATTCCAAATAGTTATTCGTATTTCTTTGTAAATTTAATACTTCTTTATATCTGCATTTATTTATGGTTTGCTTTGTATTGCACTGTTACAATGTTCCAATATTTTAAGTTAAATATAATTGTACTTGCAGCTTCAAAAAATATATATGAATTACATTTTCTTTGAGTGATTTATTGTGAAATCAATATAATAATATAATAATAAACTTGCTTTTAATAAAAATATAAAATAAAAAATATTTTTTACATTTATTAAATTACTGACAGAAATATGTAAAATTTTAAAAATATTCTCTCATTTGTTGTTGTTTATTTAATATGATTTGTTCACTAACTATTTTATTTCATACAAACACTTTCTAAAAATTTTAAGTGAAATATTACAATTCAATATATGAATATATTTTGTTCTATACACTTAAAAATGATTTGTGAAATTGACATAATTTTTGAGAACATAATTTCTATCTTTGAAAAAATAAATCTTAATGCTTATATTTTCTAAAATTCGGGGAAGTAAATGCATTGGAAAATAAATGTATTTTTTTTCAGGAATATTATTTGTATGTTTCATCAGGGTTTGTGCAATTGAATTTAGGCTGATTTGCTTGGTTTATCGCATGTTCACATGTTAAATATAAAATTTTAGAAAAGTATTTTGAACACATTTGAAGAGTCATAACATTGATAAATTTCTTTCAATTTGTAATAAAAGGTAAATATACTCAATCCCTAATTCTAATAAAATTATTTGTTGCAAAACCGTATAAATATATCTATTTAATATTTAAGTTATTTTTGCATTTATTTAGGACTGTCATTTATTGGTATTTTTTGTGTTTATTTAGGACTTATGTAGTATCAAAATTATATTAAAATTTGTGCACATGCCCTTTGAAAAAAATTTAATACATATAAAAATTCAAAGTATTCCAATGATCATTATAAAAAATTGTATTTATTACAAAAGTTAATGTTTCTGTGTAATTTTTATTAATAAATGTGCTCATCTTATTATTTATAAGTATCATAATACTTTGAAATAAAAGTTTGGTAGATAAAAGTGATGTGTTCAAAATTGAAAATTTTGTCCGATACATTTTTGGTTACATTTATGATTTTATGAAAAATACATCTTTTAACTTTGATTAAAAAACTTATAATTTTTTTCTCACACTAGTATTTAATTCAATAAGATATCAAGAAGAAAATTGAAATAAAATCTTATTAATACAGTAAAAATCAAATTCATTTTCAAAGTGTAGCAAATTTGTTTTTAATTCAAATTTCCTGTTGAATAAATTAAAAAAAAAAAAATCATTCTAATATTGTTCTTAAAGCATATTTAATACTACATCAGAGTTGACTAGGTATTTTTTTTGCATTTTGTCAGACAGAAAATTATTAACAGGAGAATGAATGCAAGGTAAAATTGAAGTAATTAATCTACACTTATTCTTTTCTAAAAGCTTGATTATAGGCATTATTTTAATTCACCTCCATCTTTCTTGCACTCTTGAGAAAGCAACATAATGTTGTCCATAAGAGAAGCATGTCGATTTCAAATCCACTCCACTAATAGACTGCTCCTGTGATCGTGATGCAATCTCTAACAGTTAAAAAGGAGATCCTTTTGAAATGAGTGGTATCTGGGGATAAAAGTGTTTTACTCTCTCCCTTTTCCGTTAAAATAGTTCTTTTCAATCACATTACACCCAGTATCTTTTTTACACACTGCCTTGTGCCACGGAAAGGTTTTTTTTCTGGTCGATGTTCCGTAGTAAAATTATTGGAAGATGATGTGAAGGCAGTTCATCAGTATCAAGTGAGCTTAAGAACTTTGATGAGTAATTGGTATCTGCTACGATATTTAAAGATTTGTTTTTCAGTGATGACTATGATTGACTTCATGATAAGTATGTTTCGTTATTTCGTTGATGTCTACATTTTTAGTACTAAGAATAGCCCTCTCATCCATTAAATATAACTCCTCAGGTAGTATTGAAAATAACTTGATAGACTGAGTCTATTAGCTGGGCTGTGTAGAACCCAAATTAAAAAAATCGGATGACAGTTTTATATTGCCGATCGGAATAGATAGATTCTACTGCTAATCTATCATCTCCAGTTTGCAGTAGTATTTTATATAGCAGTAGAAATTTTCAAATTCAATCATTCGAACAAAACTACATTCCTGCTATTTAAAGCTGGAAATAAAGACGCCCTACCTTACAAATCCCACATAACTACGATCATGTAACGAGTGATTAATGATACGATCATGATACGAATTATTTAATGAGGAAGATGGATCTCACACACAGTCTATATAATCATATATGTAAACTGAGGGTGGCATTGAGAGATAATTCCATAAAAAGAGTACTAAAAAGTCGCCGATAGAGTGGACTTTTGCACTTCTTATGCGTATACACTATGGAGTTTGCACGATATATGTTTATTTTTCAAATTTCCTTGTGCTCAAAGGACAGCAGTGTCACTCATTCCTTTTAAAATGTGGAGAGCTAACGTTCAGTCAGCAGATTTTTAATGACTGTTGATTTGTGCTTAAAAGTTCCCTACCTTAACTCAGTATGCTTTCCTTGTAAAGCATTTTTAGAGTATAGAATTTAATGCTACGTAGGCTCTTAGGAATTTAAAGGGCTTCATTACTTGTTAAAAGTCTAATGCCAATAGCACTAAGAGGCATAATAAAAAAAAATCCGAGGTTACCGGATTGTTAGAAATTAGAGCTGTCAGAGAACTAAAAACAGTACCAAACGATGCAGTAACAGAAGTTACTACTGCAATGATCGATGATACAGGGATTAGCAATGGTCCAAGCTCTTGTAGTGGTAGCTTGCCAAACATATATGCCTTATGCTACTGTTTAGAACATCATACTGAAAATGATGCTTTTCCATGCGTATAAGATTGATCGCGTGCAATAACTGAAAGTGACAGATTATGACAAGCGTCGGACTTCCGCGCTAATATTTTTTGCCTGAATGAAAATCCTCAGTCATTGGCCTTGGAAAATATTGTGGGGAAATGAGGCTCTTTTTAATCTGAATGGGTCAATCGATACTGCCGAATTTGGGCATCTAGACTGCCCAGTGATCCATCAATGCAAGTTCCTTCTCTTAAAATAACAACATGGTAGGAATTTTCGGGCCGAATTCATAATGGGACGATACATTGTTGAGAATATCACCCCTACATGCCTATTACATGCACCGCTACATGAGAAGTAACAGAAAATATTAAAAGTTTTGTCATTCTTGAATTGCTGCAAAGACAATACTTGGGCACAACAATTTTAATGTAATATTGAGCACTACAACATATTCTTCGTTCAGTACAGAAACAGATACGGTTCTATTTTTGATAATGATAATATTATCAGCCAATGATTTCCCACGGAATGGCCAACCAATTAACCAGATATCACCTCATATGGATTTTGACTTGGAGGAATCTTAAGTCTGTCGTGTATGCAGGTAACGTTACAAGAATGAGTTCCTTGAAGAATATAAGACATGTCGTTACAAACATCCGGGTGACAGTTGAAGTGCAGTAATAGTAAACGCCATACACCGGATAAAAAATATGGTGCACAGGGAATGTTAGCACATTGAAAATATTTCGCATGCCTCTGGGAACCCTAATGTTGATTAATAAAAGATTACGCGAGATTTATATTGTTGCCATTCGTATCCCCATATCCATTTTTTTATTATTCGGACATTGATGTAGCCTGCGTTCTTAAATTATATCAACTGTATTTATTATTAAATTATATCAATTCGCATTATGAAAGTTGATATAATCCATTTTCCGTGCATTCATTATAATTATTGCCTATTTATCATTTCTAACAGTTCCAAAACCGCGTATGAACTAGAAAATTTAAATATTCTACCTAGATTGTGGAAATTTTATTATGTGTACCCAAAAGCAGCGTCAAACCCTCCCCCTATCAGCGACTTTCTGTACTTTTTGCAGAAATAGTGTCCTATTTTTTCCACAGTCTGTTTATGAAATTTGCCATTCTGTTCATTAATTGTTTTGTACAGTTGCCTTCAAACAGGAAAATGTATTTTTATGGCCACCATGTATATATATACATATATAAAGGAATGTTTATAAATATGTATATATATATATATATATATATATATATAATAATCTATATATATATATATATATATAGATTATTACATAGCATTTCAACAATAATTAAATTAACTTCAATTTATTTAATCCTATATTTACTTTATTTTGAAACGTAGCTGAAAATCCGTATTAAAGGCAATTGCAATTTCAAAAATATTAAAAATTTTTGTATAATTTTAATGAGACTTTTTTAAAATCAGGTTTATTATAAAGATGGAAGTTTATTTTACTCATATTTTATGTTATATTAACTTTATAGCATGAATTTGAATTGTTAAAAAAGCACTTATTCTCTGATTTACATATAACTTCTTTCATTGTATTTAGTGGAAGTTGAATATTAAAAAAATACTTATAAAATTCATAGTATTCACAAAATAAAATTGCAGTTAAATGAAGAGATCAATGTAATTGCTGAAATCTTATTTTCTTCTTGTTATAAATAATTATGGGCACTTTGCTTATTTTATCACGGAATTTTATAAATATACAAAATGCGTGATGTACAAATGTAAATTATAACATTAAATTATAATTGTGCAAAGATGAATGAACAATGAATTTATTTAAGGTGATTAAAATATTTTTAGCTGATTAAAATAATGTATGGTACTTATTAATTCATAAATTATTAAGTGCTTAATTGTTATTTAAAGTTACTTTATTCATTTTTTTCATGGAATTTGATAAAATAGAAAACAAGATTAATTTTTATCCAATCATATCCATGGAACTTATTATAAATTATGAATTATAAATATAAAACACAACATTAATTGGTTGTTTCCAGAATATTAATTGAATGTATTTCAGATATTTAAAATACTTTTAATGAATTAGTATTTATTTAAATAGTATTGCTATCTTATAATTAATTATTTATTTAAAACTGTTTCAATTGTTATTTTTTTAGAAGTATTTAAAGCCACTTTTCCCATTATTTTTCATGGAATTTGACAAAATGGAAAACAAGATTTGTTTTCATCCTGCCTTATGGAAATTATTATTAATAATGAAGTTTAAATAATAAACCATATCATTAATTTACTGTTTCCATTAAAATAAACAACAAATCTATTTCAGGTCATTAAAAAGTATTTTTAGTAAAATATTTATTGCTACTTTACAAAAATATTATCAGGGATATTACTTATAAATACTTCATTGTCATTTATAGCAACATTCAAGGATACAAAATATTTTCGATCCATAAAATCTTTCTGGAGCAGAAAATATATCTTATCTATATATTCTAATTCGAGAAGGGAATATGTTCACAAGAAAGAGCTCCAAAGTAAACATGCGAAAATAAATGGAATTTCATTCCTTTCGGAATGAAAAGCAAACTTTCGCATTTTCTAAATGCTCCCTTCTTTCAGATCTTTTATGCGAGTTTCCAGGAACGGAAATTTGTCTTCCGTATGCCGAGATATTACGTAACGTCTTCTTCGGAGCCATAATCCAGACCTGTCACCAGAATATCCTATTCAAGCGGAACATTCCCTCCTTGCTTGTGTGAACAGCAATTTCAATTTGTTTTTAAAGTGTGTTTTTTTTTTTTTCCTTTCTTTTTCTTCTTCTCTCAGCACTCTCGCTTTGCCACCAAGAAAGATATGCGGATGCATTTTTCTGACGAGGTCTCGTCAGTGTTTCTTGAAATTGGAATGGGAGCTTTACTCAGGAAATGACGAATACAGAAATGGTAATACGATAGATATCTCTGCGGGCACGCGCAGGGTTGTTATGCGAGGAACATGACAGCGAGGCTCTTGCGTTGCTGGAGAAATCAATTTTGCTGAAATATTTGCAGAGCAGTTTGGGTGGAAAGGTTGTATCATTGTTTGAATGAATCTTAGAAATCTTAGAAATGTGTAGCAATTTACAGTGTGATTGCTGTTTTCAACGTAGAGATATTTAACACCTTTTTTTTCTAAACGGTTTACACAAAGGTCTGATATCCATTGCCAGAAGGAATTCAATATTGATATATTTTATTGCATTAGCAATATTAATAATAATTAAAGCATTTTCAGTTAATTATTTAATTGAAAAGTATTTAAAATCAAATAGTATCACAAGTGTGGCTCTCAAGTGTGTTTTTAGTTTTACGCCTTTTTTTCTATTTATATTTCTAATATTTTGAGATAATATTTAATAAACAAATAAAACACTTTTAATTTTTATTGCATTTTAATTTATATTATATTTTTACTATTTTCAAGACGCGAAGACGAAGTTGTTATGTAAGGAAAAATTATAGCGAACTCTTTTCTTGCAAATTCTGTCTTGCCAAAGAAATCAATTTTGCTGAAATATTTGCAAAAAAAGTTTTGTGGAAAGATTGTATCTTAGAAATGTGTAGCAATTTTACAGTGTGATTGCTGTATTCAACGTAGAAATATTTAATACCTTTCTTTTTCTAAAACGGTTTATACAAATGACTGATATCTATTGCTAATTTTGGCCACTTTTCTTATTTTATCCTGCAATTTCATAAATATGCAACATTTATTTTGTCTGAATATAAATTACAACATTAAATAATAATTGCTTCGAGATGAAAACAAATAATTTATTTAACCTTGATTAAAAACCATTTAATAAAATAATGTTTAGTATTAATTAGTAAATTATGTTTAATTATGTTGTTTATAAATTTTTGTTTCATTGTTATAAGTATTTAAAGGCACTTTTTATAATATTTGCGTGGAATTTGATTAAATGGAAAACAAGATTTGTTTTCATCCAGGCATATCCATAGAACTTGTTATAAATTGTGAAATCTAAATGCAAACCATAACATTAATTTATTATTTCCAGAAAATTAAACAATACATTTCAGGTGATTAAAATGTGTTTATTTGTTTCTTTACAAACTATTATTAACGATACTATTTATAAATACTGCATTGTCCTTTATGGCAACATTAAAGGATACAAAATATTTTCTATCCATAAAACTTTTCTGGAGTAAAAAATATATTTAATCTATTTATTCTAATTCGAGAAGGGAATATGTTTACAAGAAAGGGCTCCAAAGTAAACATGCGAAAATAATGGAATTTCATTCCTTTCGGAATGAAAAGCAAACTTTCGCATTTTCTAAATGCTCCCTTCTTTCAGATCTTTTATGCGAGTTTCCAGGAACGGAAATTTGTCTTCCGTATGCCGAGATATTACGTAACGTCTTCGGAGCCATAATCCAGACCTGTCACCAGAATATCCTATTCAAGCGGAACATTCCCTCCTTGCTTGTGTGAACAGCAATTTCAATTTGTTTTTAAAGTGTGTTTTTTTTTTCCTTTTCTTTCTTCTTCTCTCAGCACTCTCGCTTTACCACCAAGAAAGATATGCGGATGCATTTTTTCTGACGAGGTCTCGTCAGTGTTTCTCGAAATTGGAATGGAGCTTTATTCAGGAAATGACGAATACAGAAATGGTAATACGATAGATATCTCTGCGGGCACGCGCAGGGTTGTTATGCGAGGAACATGATAGCGAGGCTCTTGCGTTGCTGGAGAAATAAATTTTGCTGAAATATTTGCAGAGCAGTTTGGGTGGAAAGGTTGTATCTTTGTTTGAAGGAATCTTAGAAATGTGTAGCAATTTACAGTGTGATTGCTGTTTTCAACGTAGAGATATTTAATACCTTTCTTTCTACACGGTTTACACAAAGGTCTGATATCCATTGCCAGAAGGAATTCAATATTGATATATTTTATTGCATGAGCAATATTAATAATAATTAAAACATTTTCAGTTAATTATTTAATTGAAAATTATTTAAAATCAAATAGTATCACAAGTGTGGCTCACAAGTGTGTTTTTAGTTTTATGCGTTTTTCTATTTATATTTCTAATATTTTGAGATAACATTTAATAAACAAATAAAACACTTTTTAATTTTATTTGCATTTTATTTTCTATTACATTTTTACTATTTTCAAGACGCGAAGACGAAGTTGTTATGTAAGGAAAATTATAGCGAACTCTTCTTGCAAATTCTGCCTTGCCAAAGAAATCAATTTTGCTGAAATATTTGCAAAAAGTTTTGGTGGAAAGATTGTATCTTAGAAATGTGTAGCAATTTACAGTGTGATTGCTGTATTGAACGTAGAAATATTTAATACCTTTCTTTTTCTAAACTGTTTATGCAAATGACTGATATCTATTGCTAATTTTGGGCACTTTTCTTATTTTATCATGCAATTTCATAAATATGCAACATTTATTTTGTCTGAATATAAATTACAACATTAAATAATAATTGCTTCGAGATGAAAACAAATAATTTATTTAAACTTGATTAAAAATATTTGATAAAATAATGTTTAGTATTAATTAGTAAATTATGTTTAATTATGTTGTTTATAAATTTTGTTTCATTGTTATAAGTATTTAAAGGCACTTTTATAATATTTGCTTGGAATTTGATAAATTGAAAACAAGATTTTTTTTTTTTCATCCAGTCATATCCATGGAACTTGTTATAAATTATGAAATCTAAATGCAAACCATAACATTAATTCATTATTTCCAGAAATTTAAACAATACATTTCAGGTGATTAAAATGCGTTTATTTGTTTCTTTACAAACTATTATTAATGATACTATTTATAAATACCATTGTCCTTTATGGCAACATTCAAAGGATACAAAATATTTTCTATACATAAAACTTTTCTTGAGTAAAAAATATATTTAATCTATTTATTCTAATTCGAGAAGAGAATATGTTTACAAGAAAGGGCTCCAAAGTAAACATGCGAAAATAAATGGAATTTCATTCCTTTCGGAATGAAAAGCAAACTTTCGCATTTTCTAAATGCTCCCTTCTTTCAGATCTTTTATGCGAGTTTCCAGGAACGGAAATTTGTCTTCCGTATGCCGAGATATTACGTAACGTCTTCGGAGCCATAATCCAGACCTGTCACCAGAATATCCTATTCAAGCGGAACATTCCCCTCCCTGCTTGTGTGAAACAGCAATTTCAATTTGTTTTTAAAGTGTGTTTTTTTTTCCTTTCTTTCTTCTTCTCTCAGCACTCTCGCTTTGCCACCAAGAAAGATATGCGGATGCATTTTTCTGACGAGGTCTCGTCAGGTGTTTCTCGAAATTGGAATGGGAGCTTTATTCAGGAAATGACGAATACAGAAATGGTAATACGATAGATATCTCTTGCGGGCACGCGCAGGGTTGTTATGTGAGGGAACATGATAGCGAGGCTCTTGCGTTGCTGGAGAAATCAATTTTGCTGAAATATTTGCAGAGCAGTTTGGTGGAAAAGGTGTATCTTTGTTGAATGTGAATCTTAGAAAGATATAACAACACAGGGTGATTGCTGTATTCAACGAAAAAATATTAAAACCTTTCTTTCTAAACAGTTTGTAAACTCTTTAGAAAGAAAGATATCCCTTAGAGTCTGATGTCCTATAAAGAGATAAAGTCTGATATTCTTTACAAGAATGCCTTCAATATTGATATATTTTATTGCATGAGCAATCTTAATAATAATTAAAGCATTTTCAGTAAATTAATTAATTGAAAAAATATTTAAAATCAAAATACATTATATCATGTGTGCATTTAATTGTTTACGCGCTTTTTATTTCTATTGCTAATATTTTGTGGTAATATTTAACAAAAAAAGCAGACAACTTTTTTATTTTCTATTTTATTGTTACTATTGTCAAGACGTGGAAGACGAAGTTTGTTATGCGAGGAACATGATAGCGAGCACTTCTTGCGCATTCTGTCTTGCCGAAGAAATCAATTTTGCTGAAATATTTGCAGGGCAGTTTTGGTGGAAAGGTTGTATCTTTGAATGTGAATCTTAGAAATGTATAGCATTTGATGTTATTGCTGTATTCAACATAAAAATATTGATGCTTTTTTTCTAAACAATTTGTAAACTATTTAGAAAGAAATGTATCCTTTAAAGACTGATATAATATAAAAGCAAAGTCTGATAAAAATTACCTATTAAAGGTAAAGACTGATATCATTTGCCATAATGTATTCAATATTGATATATTTTGTTGCATGAACAATCTTAATAATAATAACGAGCAATAATAATGAGTAATCTTAATAATAATTATTGCATTTTCAGTAAATTATTTATTCAGTTTAAATTTTAAATGTAAATTAAATTCTGTATTATCCACTGCATTAAAAATACATTATATTTCTACAGAAATGATAATACGATAGATATCTCTGCGGGCACACGCGCAGGGTTGTTATGCGAAAAACAGGATAGTTCTTTCCTTCTTGCACTGCCGGAGAAATCAAGTTTTCGGGAAATATTTGCACAGAAGTTTAGGTGGAAAGGTTGTAACTTTTCTTTTTTAATGTGAATCTTGAAATTTGTAGCAATTTACAGTGTGATTGCTGTATTCAACGTAGAAATATTGATACCTTTTCTTTCTGAACTTGTTCACACAAAGTTCTGATATCCGTTTGCAAAATGAATTCAATATTGATATATTTTGTTGCATGAACAATCTTAATAATAATAAAGAGCAATAATAATGAGTAATCTTAATAATAATTATTGTATTTTCAGTAAATTATTTATTCAGTTTTAATTTTAAATGTAAATTAAAATACATTATCCACTACATTAAAAACACATTATATTTCTACAGAAATGATAATACGATAGATATCTCTGTGGGCACGCGCGCAGGGTTGATATGCGAGAAACAGGATAGCAAGCTCCTTCTTGCACTACCGGAGAAATCAAGTTTTCTGAAATGTTTGCACAGAAGTTTAGGTGGAAAGGTTGTATCTTTTGCTTGAATGTGAATCTTAGAAATGTGTAGCAATTTACCGTGTGATTGCTGTATTCAACGTAGAAATATTGATACCTTTCTTTCTGAGCGGTTTACACAAAGTTCTGATATCCGTTTGCAAAATGAATTCAATATTGTTATATTTTGTTGCATGAGCAATCTTAATAATAATAATTAGCAAACTAAATAATAATTGAAAAAATTTCAGTAAATTATGTAATTGAAAAATATTTAAAATCATAAAAAAATATTATCTCATGTTTGTATTAATATTTTATGCGCTTTTCAGTTTCTATTCTTAATAATAGAAATAATAAATAACTATTTTCTAATAGAGATAAAAACAAACATTACAATTTCATATTTTTTATTCTTATTTTTTTAAGCAATAAATTGTTATTAATTATGCTATTTATAAATGTTTCATTGTTATCCTTTATTATTATAAGTATTCATTTCTTATTGTTCCCTGACCATATTTAGCATTTTATTAACTTTTTAACATTTTTATTTTTTAACACATTTTTACAACACTTTTTAATTAAAATTGTTTCGAGATGAATGAACGATGAATATATTTAAGGTGATTAAAGTGTTTTTAGTGAGATAGCATTTATTATTTATTAATTAATTGTGTTTAATTATGCTGCTTATAAAGGTTTCATTGTTATTCCTTATTGTTATAAGTATTATGTTCTTGAATAAGTGTTATGTTGTTGAATTACTTTCAACAATTAAAAAATTTATTTATGCAGCTAGAATTATTTCCCTGTAAACTTTTTATGAAAAATGTATAGCAAGTTTTGCAGCATTTGAATCAAACAAAACAGAAAAAGCCTAATATGCGCGTTAAAAAAAAAAACCTTAAAAATTCACTCTCAGAAAAAGCTAAAAACAGTTTTTAAATAGAAATATAACTTAAAATGTGGTAAATATATATTAAAATGTTTTTGAATTATCAAGTTCCTATCCTTTTTTACTATAAAAAGAAATAGAAGAAACGAAAAATATTTATGTGCCCTTTTTTTTAACAATTTATATAAAAGTCTGTTATTATGAATTAAATTTTCATAAATTTTTCTTTAGTATTTTTACCTGAAATGTATGAATATTTCTATAAATGTAATAATTTGAAAATTTTTGGTAAAATATTTAAAATTAAAAAGTATATTTGGATAAAGAAAAAGTGTTCTCAAGTGCATTAAATTATGCCCAATTTCAATTTTTATCCTTAATTTATTTCAGATAATTTTTAAAAGAAATCAAAGAATGCTTTTTTACTTTCATTCTTACTATTTTCTATTTAATGTGTATAGAAACTTATACAAATATAATAAAAAATAAAATAATGTTTAAAAAAATATATTTTTATATAAATCTTTACTGTAGATTCTATTAATATAATTTTTGCATATTTGTACTGGAACACAAAAACAATCTATTGGCCCTAAGGCATTTCATACATAATAAATACATACATTTCATAAGATATAATGAAATCTTATCAATATATATATATATATATATATTTATAAGATCTAAAAATATGACAGTGGAATCTATTAATAAATATATTTTAACAACATTTTTCAAACGTTTTACTTTATAAAGAATTATGAAAAAAAAAAAAGGAAAAATCTATAAAATAGTTTTTTCTTTACCTGAAGGAAAAAGAAAATCAATCACCTAATGTAACTTCTTATTTTATACAGAAGAAACATTCATTACCAGAAACGTCACGTCAGAAATAATAAATCATTTAAGTGTAAAATCAGTTTTAGATACTTAAAATCGAGCTAAAAATCCATTTGCATTAAATTTTAAACTGATAATAATTTCCTAAAAGAAGGTTTTGGGTGCAAAGTTTCGTGCAATATTGAGACTATCTTTCTTTCCCATTTCACCGCATTTCTTCCTACCCATTTTTTTTTTTTTTTCTTCTTCTACTCATTATAACTCATTTAAATGGGGAAAAGGAGGAGAAAGGTAAATTACTTCCAGAAACGAGTTCACTGCTTTTTTAGAGCCCTTGGAACGTTGATGAGATTTAGAATTTCGATGAAAATTCAACCGAATAAAAAACTCAAAAAGACCAAGAAATAAAACTAAAAAAGGAAATCGTAAGAAGTGTAAAAAGAGAGGATAAATGTATGAGATAGAGAAGAAAGAAAAAAAAAAAGTTAAAAAAAAAAAAAAAAATTCAGGAGAAGTTACTGTTGTAAAAAAAAAAAAAAAATGGTGATCTTTCTTCTTGAAGGAAGGAAAACCTTAAGAAAAAAAGGGATAAAATAAGCATTGGTAGTGAAGATGGGGAAAAAATGGGGAAAAAGGCAGGGATAAAGAAGGGATTCTTTCCCAAGAAGGTTTCTCGGGTCCATCCAATCAGATGGTTAG
The DNA here is from genome assembly GCA_021605095.1 of Caerostris extrusa. Taxonomy (NCBI): domain Eukaryota; kingdom Metazoa; phylum Arthropoda; class Arachnida; order Araneae; family Araneidae; genus Caerostris; species Caerostris extrusa. The sequence continues at coordinate 117,419 of BPLR01019381.1, forward strand.
CTATGTAACAGTCAGAGCCAATCGCCTCTTAAATAGCATTTATCGAAAATGTGATTAACAGAACCCCGATGGTCTCTTCCACGATGGCCTGAAACTCTAGTGGTATTGGTCTTATCTGATGGTGCTCGCTCAAAAGGCTTTCACTTATCAGGGGGGAATCTTCGATAGATATAGCTTTTAGTTATAGGGTGAGATACTGCTGCTTACCTAAATAGTTCATAACGTTATGAATAAATGTATAGTAAATGTATTTGGCGATGAAAGTAATGTTAGTATAAGGGAAAGTTAAGGACATAACTTTTAATCAATATGATAAAATTCTGCTTACAATACAGCATCGACATATGCATAAATTACAGTTTTTGAATTTTGTTTGTATTGTTATATATATATATATATAAGTGGCTTAATATTAAGGTTTTAAATGATTCTGTAAAGCAAATATACATTAGAATAAAACTATACTGTTGTCTAAATTTTTTTTTTTTTTCCAAACTCTGAAAAATTATTGTAAAACCCTGTTTCAATCAACAGAAGATAATCTTAAAAGATATTCCCTTTTATATATTATATTTTTTTTAATTTAGGGCCTAATGGCCTAGTGACTGTGTTCTGTCTTACAATCCCGGCGGTGCCATGGATGTTTGTAGTCATTTGGAATTCAACATTAAACTTTATGTATTACTGCGGTCTAATATGACAGCAAGAATTGGGCCCAATGCTGACAACCCTATCCCAAAAGAAAAAACATCTCCTGGCAGACAGCCTTTTCCCATCATGGGGCTGTTGAGCCAAAGTTGATGATATTATAATTTAACTTACTTAATTTCACTTAGTTACAATCTCTGAACATGATTAAAAAATCATTATATATTATGAATCACGCTTGTTTGAACATCAAAATCAAACCGTCACCCATCCAATCAAACCATAGGTCCAGGTCTAATATGATCATTGGGTGTAGGACTGGCAACCCTACCCCGTAAAAAGGTAACATCTCCTGTCTTGAAATCTGCCTGTACTTGGGATGTACTCAATGGACTGTTGCGCAACTGATGAAGATGTTTAATACGTTGAACTCATCCTCAAAATTTTTGATTTTAAAATTTGCACACACATATGTATATGCATATATACTTAATTTACATTAATATACACTGAAGTGACAAAGTCATGGGATACCTTTAATATCGTGTCGGCCCTCCTTTCGCCCCCCGAAGTGCAGCAACTCGACGTGGCATGGACTCAACAAGTCGTTGGAAGTCTTCTGCAGGAATATTGAGCCATGCTGTCTCGATAGACGTCCATAATTGTGAAAGCGTTGATGGTGCAGGATTTTGGGCACGAACAGACTTCTCGATGATGTCCCATAAAAGCTGGATGGGATTCATGTCGGGCGATCTAGGTGGCCAGATCATTCGTTGGAATTGTCCAGAATGTTCTTCAAACCAATCGCGAACAGTTGTGGCCCGGTGACATGGCGATTTGTCATCCATAAAAATCCCATCGTTGTTTGGTACATGAAGTCCATGAATGGCTGCAAGTGATCTCGAAGGAGCTGAACATAAGCATTTCAGTCAATGTTCGGTCCAGTCGCACCAGAGGACCAAGTCCATGCCATGAAAAAACAGCCCACACCATTACGGAGCCACCACCAGCTTGAACAGTGCCTTGCTGACAGTTTGGGTCCATGGCGCTGGGGTCTGCGCCACACTCTCGAACCCTACCATCAGCTCTTACCAACTGAAATCGTGACTCAACGCCACGGTTCAATCACGCTCAGGCCACTGTTTTCCATTCATCTAGGGACCAACCGATATGCTCACGTGCCCATGAGAGTCGCTGCAAGCGATGTCGTTCTGTCAGTAAAGGCCCTCGAGTCTGTCTTCTGCTGGAATAGCCCAAGAAAGCCAAATTTCTCCGCACAATTCTAACAGACAAGTCCCTTGTACGTCCACATTGATTTCTGCGGTTATTTGACGCAGTGTTGCTTGTCTGTTAGAAACGACTCTTTGCAGGCGTCGCCGGTCTCGGTCGTTAAGTGCAGGCGGTCGACCACTGCGCTATCCGTGGCGGGATGTTATGCCTGAAATTTCATACTCTCGGCACTCTTGACACAGTGGATCTGGGAATGTCGAATTCCCTAACAATTTCGAAATGGCATGACCCATGCGTCTAGTTCCAATTAACATTCCGCGTTCAAAGTCTGTTAATTTCCGTCGTGCGGTCATCATCACGTCAAAACCTCTTCACCTGAATAACTTGAACAGAAATGAAAGCTCTGCGACAGCACTGCGCATTTATACCTGTTCTACGCGATGCTACTGCCATCTGAAAATTTTGCATATTGCTATCCCATGACTTTTGTCACTTCAGTGTATATATATATATATACAATTTTTTAAAAGATTTTGGGCCACATATGATAAAAAATAATGTTAATTATTATTATAGATTTCAAATTGTAATAAATGCAGACAAACCCACAAACATATATACACATCTTGCTTTATATTAAAAAAGTAAAATTTATGTTTTTTTTACAAAAAAAAATCATAGCCATTAATATAAGTTAGTGATTTTATACTCTGTATCACACTATTTTATGTATAAGTTTTCACGTGTGAATGCTATAAATTCATTTATATCGCATGCTTTAAAATATAACTAGGAGGATTTATTGAAAGAGAAATACTTACCTCATCTAAACATTCACTTTTAAAACTGATGAAAAATTTTTATTACTTCAATATGCGTTCATTTTTTATATTATTAAAATATGCTTACTTATAAAATATTACCAGTGAAAAGGGCAATAAAATCTTTTAAAGTAATAAAACATTTTAGATATGAAAATATAGTTTATGAGTTGCATTTTGTTTAATGAATAAGAGTCTAATCTCAAGAAAGCATGTCGTAAAACTGTGATTTTTCTTTTTTTGCAAACAAAGCAATATGTATTGAATTTATTTTATCAATCCAGTTCGAAGCTTCAATCTTAATAAATCTGTTTTTGATTAGTGTCCTTGGGTAATATAAATTTAAAACATGATAATACCCATATTATTTTTCTTCAAATTACTCATAAAATGGAAGTATGTATTTTTATATCATTTTGAATGGTGACTTTAAATAAAATTGGGGGTTAATTATTATTTTATAAGCACTCAGTTACGAATTTGAACAAAATATTAGTTTCGAAATTTTGAATTAATCTTTGAAGTAACAAATTAATTGAACAAAAGGTTAAAATTTATATTTGTTATTTACTAAACATCTGAAGAAATAATATTATTATGGTAAAATTTATGTAAGGAGCAAATTTCATTATTTATTACAAAACTTTTTAAGCTTTGTTGGCGATTTAAAATTATATACCTATTTTAATAAACTTTGATAATATATTACCTAACATAAACTTATTTGATAACATATTACATTTTCATTTTTAACGAAAACTATATTTTAGCATTGTATATTATCAAAAGGATATGGAAATAAAGCTGCAGCATAAATAATGCAGCTGGTATTTTTTTTTATCTAATGCAGCTGGCAAATACTGGAAGTAAACATAATATTGTAAAAAAGATGTATGTATTTTATGTAAACTTAACAAATATTTTCATGGTTTGTTTATTTTTTTTTAAAAATTGTTTTAAACTGAATCTTTCATTGAAATCGGGGCTAATAATGCATGAGTTACTAAAAAATGACCATATTTTCTACATAATGGTAGAATTTTAGACTTAACTTGCCGTTACTTTGAGATTTTTGCTCGCCAATGACTGCTTTTTCCTCGATTTATCTAATTGCTCGAAGCAAAAAAGGAAGTTTTCAAAAAGCCAAGAGACCAAAATTTAATTCCTGTCATTATCTGTAATCAGCTGAATTTGAGAGTTTCCAAATTTAATTTTTGAGTAAAGTTTTTGATAAAAGTGGCGTTGCATAGAAACTGGAAAAACAAAGAGAAGATAAAAATTTTATAACGATAAAAGGTGATCAATCAACTAAATTTCAACAACAAAAATATGGACATTGAAGAAGAAATACTTAAGAAAAAAATAAAACATATATTTAGTTCCCGGTTGCTTGCTATATTACGTAACTTTCCATAGGAAATTAATAATAATTGTTGTAGTTTTGTAGTAAGAGTGATTGGTCCTATCAAATAACCAACAGCAATATAAGATCTTATATCAAAAGAGGTTTTCAATTTATCTTTGTTTTTCATATTTTATTCACTGAAACGGAATATGTTCCCTGTTGTCTGGTTTATTGCAGAATGAATAAATGGAAACGGACTATTCTGGATATAGCATTAGAAGGATGAGTTTTGGTTTGAAATCATGAAGACAGTAGTAGGAAAAGTCAATGAGTTGGTTTAATATTATTTAAATGAATCCTGAGTACATTTTTCAACTAATGTTGGTCGGTGTTATTTCTTTTTTTGGAAATAATATCTTCAGGGAAAATAATATCTTGCGGATTTTGATAAATAGTATACTTGCTCATTTTTCACTATGCTTTCTGGATTAAAGTATGAACTAATTATTTATATGGATAATATTGAGTTCAATAATTGTTCTAGGTGATCGTTATGTGACCTGACTATGTTGTTTGAAAATTACTTATTTGGAAAACTTGAAGGTGGAGAAACTACCAGATAGAATAATGTAATTGTGACCTTTGAGCGGATATGTATATATATAAAATCAAAGCGAAGGTTTCAGTTGTAAGAATATTTTTGTAGCATAAGTCCTTCCTAATTAAAGATACTTGTGAAAAGGTGTTAATTGAAAAAAAAAAAACCCGTAAGTGGTCGACATGAACTTTAAATGCATCAAATGCAAAAATAGCTTCTTTTAAATGTTCTTCATTGTATTATTCGAAAAGTTTATTACATGATGTGGTAATTGTTTTCTTTGGAGAGGTAAATCTTCTAGATGAAAAGTAATTTTAGCATCTTCACTAATTTGATGCTAATTGGTTTGTCGCTCTACGATTATTTTGTGCACACTTTGGGATAATTAAACATGGACCTACAGTTTTACGTGGATTCTGAACCACTAACAAGCATCAATGCTACCGCCAGGATTCGAACTTAAAGCATATGGTACCAACGACCAGAGCACTGGACAATTGACCATCAGGCTGCAGATGCAGATTAGGAATTAGAAAGAAAGGATGGAAGTTTGAATTTCGTAAAAGTTTAGCAAACAAATCTGAACAAAAATTGAATTTTTCAATCTGAAGGGATAAATTTTAGATCCAAGATATTTAGAAAACTGTTAAAGATGGCTCGAAAGAAATTTGTTTAAAAATATGCTCTTCCAGCATAAACAGTTTATTGAAGAGTGGAATTTAAACTGTTTCCTTGCATAAAACAAAAAGAGTCCATTTGGGAAGACATGTCATAAGACGTAAAGTAAGATTGTATACTGTAGTAAGATTTTGTAGTTTACTGTAACTACCGGAAATAAAAAAATGAAAGAACCAATAGTTTAGTTTAGTATTTTGATAAGATGCCAAGAGTTACAGCCTCAAGAGTTTGCAGCCATTTCTTTAAAGACATTAAGTTTTTTTTTTCTTATGGCTTTCTTTTTATGCATGAAAAGGGTTGTTTAAAGGTGTGGTTACGTAAAAAAAATAAGATCAAGTAGTCGAATGTGTTGTTTCCATGGGATATTTGTCGGTGCTGAAAAACTTTAGATGCTTGGTTAAAATTTATTTATTTTTTAAAAAATCACTGCTTCTTGCTTTTTCAGATAGAAGAGTGATTTTCCAATGTTACACTGTTGCGTTATCTTATGAAATGAAATTTATAGATTAAAAAAAACTTTTCTAGTTTATTGTCACTTCTAAAGCAAAACATATGGTCTGCATATATTAAAAAAAGAAGAAAATAGGAAAATGCAAGATTGAAGAAATTTATAGAACTACAAGGGATAGATGAATCGATGGAGATCATCTTATGTTGCGAGATATGCTTATTCTGTAAATAAATTTATCTATTAAACGGAATTCATCATAGTTGTCAAGAAAGATCTAATGAAAATCAAAAACATGAAAGCAATGAAAAAAATTTGAGAAGATTTTTTTGGTTCATATGCTTCCGGCATTCCAGTGAACAATTTTAATGAACATGGCAAAAGAAAAGTAAACAAAAAGGACTTATTAAGTAACCAAAGAAAAGTGTCAAATACTTTTTCCAAGTAGTCATGCTTGGCTGGACATTTTCCTTTTCTGATAGGAAGAGACTACTATTGATAAAATGTTCTTATCCACAAAGTTAGAGATTGTTTGTCAAAATATTTCAGCAATTTGAATCTTAATTTTTTTTTTTATGTTTGATACTGGGTTATTTCGTGACATTTCAAAGAAAGGAGAGTTTTTTTAATGTTTGGTGTTAATGCTACGGCAAAATTTTGTGTTCATAATTTAATGGATTCTTGAAAAGAAGCTACTAATAATTTATTGATATTTTTCGTTTCCAACTTGTTCTGCTTAAATAACTGAATTGTTTTTAATTTTATTACAAGGCGCAGTGGATGCAGTTCGGTATTATGTCGAGGATGTTTCTTCACTCTTCAGATGACATAAATGGCGGCCTCTGGAAGATAAACGATTTAAAGTTTTAACTTAAAGATAAATGTTTCTCTTTTCTCTGTGCAGTTTTGCCAGCGGCATTATGTGTTTCGACACTTTAAATACACTTCAATAAATCTGAAGTTCATGATGCAAGAGCTCCCACTGTATTGCTCGTAGACGACAAAAATTTCGCACGAGATTGTGCGATTTTACAATTCTGTAAATTGAAAAACGACTATAAATGAAAAACAATTCTGACACTGTTGGATTTTATCAAAAGATAAAATAATTTTTTTGTCTATTGAGCCATCATTTTACTTATTCTGACATCATTGTACCCGAATAAGTTATTAAAACTTAGGTGGTTAAATTTGGATTATTATTTTGCTTGTATATCTTCGAAGTCCAGTTGCATAAAAATTGTTTACCTCTACAAGATCACTGGCTAATTCTGCTAGCTTTATATCGATTGGTAAATTATGCAATAAAAACCGTACGGCTATTTTATTTATTGATAATAGGAGGCATGCATAGATTTGCTCATAATTTCTAGTTCATGGGCTGTTTTGAAATGATCCTTTTATATTAGTAATTTTCTTTGACGGGTAGTACTCATGTTTTCTATACATTTTATGGTGACTTTCAGGTTAAGTTATACTTCAGGAGTTTGAGATGAGCCTTTAGAATTTTTACTATTTGGAACCTAAACTAAAAATGTAGAAGGCCGATCTCCATACTGAAGAGCCATTTATAGATCCTTTTAAAATGTTACGCTTCACTTTGAAATGCAGATCTTCCCAGGAAGAATAAAAAGCTGGATTTGAGACAGTATTCACCATGATAATGCTAAACTACTAGGGAATATCAAGTAGAACCAGTTTGGACTAAATGAAAAAAAAAAATTATTAAGTTAAAAATATTTGAATAAGAAAAAGCTAAAATTTATGCAGGTAGTCTATCCAAGTTCAACAATATTTTTTAAAAACACAATGAGGTACTCTACTTCCTTTGAAATGACAGACAGAGCAATTGGACGAACCGAAACAAGTAATCTTATTCGCTTCGTGATATCCTGGAACTCCTAAATTTTTAAGATAAGATCTTATTTTTTATTATATTAAGAAATAAACAATATACTATATCAAAAAATAGGTAAATATGAAACTTAATTGTGATCAGACGCTGTATGCCACGGTGTTCGGGCTCGATCCAAAGGATGTGCTCTGGATGTTTTCAGTGTTTCGGTATCCACTTTAAACCGTCTAATAGGACTGAAAAACCACTTTTACCACACTTTAACCACTTTAAACCATCTAACCCAGTCTACAAGGACTGAATAGCGTTAGGCGTGGGGCTGACAACCTTCTCCAGTAAAAAGACAACATATATCTCAAAATCTACCAGAAGGAAGGCAGCCTTGGCCACCACGGTACTGATACGCCAATGAAGAATATTCGGTTTAGTTTTGTTTGTCGCAATGTCGCTCACACTTTGGGCTAATTAGACCGGGAACTACAGTTAACGTGGATATAGAACCACTACCAAACATCGGTTTCATGGCCAGGATTCGAACCTGAAGCATCTGATACCAGCGGCTAGAGAGCTAGCTAATTGACCATCAGGCCATGGATGCGTAGAAAGAATGCAAGGAACTTTAAGTTCCGTAGAACTTTAGACAAAAATGTCTAACGTGGATTTCGAACCACTAACAAACATCCAATGCTACCGCCAAGATTCGAACCTGAAGCCTGTGATACTAAATGCCAGAACTCTAGCTAATTGGCCATTGATCGTCAGGCAGAATGGTGTCTTAAACCATGGTAGCTTAAGCTGGGTTCAAGATAATCGGTGAGAGAAAAAAATATTTTATTTATTTTTCCTGATTTTTGAATAAATAATTTTTTACTCATACAAATATTACTTATTTATCGCATTTTACTTACTTATTGGTTCATAGATATGATTTTCAATAAAAATAATAGGAATTTTCTGTCAAATAAAAATCATATACAAAATAAACAACATCATTATTGGTATTTTTAAAATTAAATGAAAAAAAAATATGTTCTTTATAAAACATTTTATTGCTATCTAATGATTTTGAATACTGGCATGCATCATTACTATAATGGAGTAAAAAAAAAAAAAAACACGTAAAAATACAATTCTTTTAGCTATTACTCTGCAAAAATCCCATAGAGAACATGAAATTCATTATAGGCAGACAGTATTTTGTGCTTAAAAGATGTAGCACACATACAGAACGGAAAAGAAAAAGTAGTAGTTTTACAAATGCTTATCTGCCAAATAGCGAGAACTACAAAGACTCTTATTAAGTGAAGTGATTTCCCTTAATTGCAGTGGTTGCTCGGCACCATCTCTCTATTCGCCAAACCAGATTATCCACAGTTATTGAGGTAAGAGTGCACAATGTTTCAGATGTTGAATGCTCTTCAGTAATTATGGTTGTGTTGAAAGGGATCTTTCCAAAGCAAATTTTCAATGATATTTAAATCGGCAGAGTACGATGGTCAATCTATTATAGTAAGATCTTCTTTTTCAGATATTTCCTGGTGTTATGGATCTTCTATAGTCTTCATCAATAACAACTTGAAGTAGTTTGCACAAAGAAGCATTACTGGATGAAAATAACTATCTCAGAGGACAGTACCCCTACCAAAATTTGGAAGTGGAGGAAAAGATATAGCTCTTTGAACGATGGTCAATAAGCAACCATTATGACACACGTCAACTTGTTGCAAAAATCCGCTGTTGATAATAAATAAAACAATTACCATGAATTGTTTAAATTATATTAAGATTGCAGTGCTTTAATAAATATAATTAAACATATTTATTGTTATTTTTTAAATCAGAGAATTTCGTTTTATACTGTAAGAACTCTTGATCTTCCTTTTAAAGGTACCTACTCTCCATTTAAGTATGATCAGAACACCCGCATGACTGTAATATACAGTTTGAATCGATGTTTGACATCACGTAAGATTTTAATACCTTCTCTAAATCTACTCGTTTTTGAAAATATATAGTTTACTTCAAGACAGAACTTTTATTTGCTAATTTCACATTGGGTGAAATATAGCTTAATGTTCGAAATCAAATTTGATAAACTATTGCCTTTTTGTTTAGAAATAAGTATATCATTAAAGTAATATTGTTTTAAGCAATAATGATTATAATTGAACATACAATATCAACAAACATGCAGTGAAAATAATTATTATGATTAAACACACAGTGTCAACAAACAAGCAGTGTAAACAATGATAAGTAAACATACAATGTCAACAAACATGCAGTGAAAACAATGATTATGATTAAACATACAGTTTCAACAGACATGTAAAAAAATCAATGATTATGTGATTATGATTAAACATACAGTGTCAACAAACATTCAGGGAAAAACAATGATTATAATTAAGCATACAATGTCAACGAACATGAGGTGAAAAACAATGATTATAATTAAACACACAGCAAAACAGTGGCTATAATTAAACATACAGTGTCAGCAAACATGCAGAGAAATCAATGATTATAATTAAACATGCGTGAAAACAATTATTATAATTAAATATACAGTGTTTTTTTTTTTAATTATTAATTTAGAAATAATTCAATAGAAAATTTTTAATATAGCACAGAATAATGTCACACAAAATAAATATTATATTTTAAAGTATCTACAGAAGAGTATTCTTTTAGTCTGGAGAGTGTGCATCCTTTTTAATTTTATACGCCCCCCTCTCCGTTTTTCTCAAGTCATTCAAAGCAACTTTTCTTCGCCCTGCAACAAGATGGGATTGTGACTCGAATTCAACATCCAAAATCGCGGTGGTTTTTTTCTCCTTCCCTTCCTTTCAAGACCGGATATTCTTCTTCCCATTTAAATATTTCTTTTCGTTGCTTTTTCCGCCATTAATTTGGACGCTCTGAACATTAATCTTAATAAGGAAGATACGGCGATATCTCTTTCAATTTGAATTTAAAAGTATCCTTTCATTTAATATCTTTCCAGTTTTTTTTTTCCCACTCATTCTATCTTTTCAATAGCGGGCGATTCCCTTTCCAGCGATCCATATCTGCATTTTGGCACAGAAATATCTTTCCAGACTCATCACACTTATCATCTGATAATGTGTGACATGAAAGTTTTCAGAGAAAGGGAGATGATGGGTTTCAAACCCTTTCTGAATGTGAAATGTACTGAAATACCGCCTTTTCCTGGATTTAAATTTCCGTGCAGACTTGGAATTATCACCATAAAGAAAGACCCATCTGAAACGTTCGGTAATACCACCACTTATATAGCATGTCTAGGAATTTTTTAAAAAAGGCTCTAAAGTAAAATAAAAATTATTGCAAGTATTTAAATAACAAATTAAATTTTCTTTTTTCTGTTTATATATATATATATATATTTGCTACATTTAAAAATTAATAAATTTCAAAATAATAAATTGATATACAATTTTTGCAAATCGTGCAATACACAATAAATTCTTCAATGTTTAAATTGGCGCGTAGTATGGATGTTTGTGAGTGGTTCGGATTGTACTTTAAACTGCAGGTCTCTGTCTGTTTAGCCCTGATGTGCACAAGATGATCATAGAGTGACAAACCAAACCAAACCGATTAATGTTTAAATAAAACATTTAATCTCTTCAGTAACGATTTTTTTAAAGAGGGAAAAATATGATTTAGTTTTTTTTTTGTTTCATTATGGTTTATTAATTTTATATTAATAAGAATTCAAAAAGCAAAAAAAAATAATAAATAAAATAAAATAAATAAAAATAAAATACAAAAAAATAAATACAAAAAAAAAACCGTAATGTCCACATATATGGCGTTGAGCTTTAATAGTAATTTATAAGAGAAATACAAATTTCGTACATCCTGGGTATAATTATTCATTATTATCAGGGATATTAATTATTAAAACAAAATATATTTAATATATCTGGTATTATTTTTATCAAATATTAGCAATTTGATCAAAATAATCCAACAACACTGACAGTCAAAATACTACTTTACGCTATTTTCATATTACTAACTGTACACAGTAAATACCGTTCTCAATGCAGCCAAATGTGTTGTTTTTGTTCAAGAGATTCTGTGATGAATAAGTTATGATCACATTTTTGTTCTTTTTATTAATAATAATAGTAATTATATATATAATAAAAAAATAAATGTTCACATATGTGACCAAGGATGTCAAGTTAAGAAAATATTTGCAAATAAATAAATGGTTCAGTTTTCTAAAATAAATTGAAACAATAATTAATAGAGGTTTTTTTTTTATCAAATTTTATTTTAGAATTAATTAAAAATAATGCTTTCGTGAATTAAACGCTAAAATTTCCAGGAGTTCATTAATTTGAGCTCTCTGAACATTAATCTCAATAGGGAAGATATGGCGATATCTCTTTCAAGTTGAATTTAAAAGTATCCTTACATTTAATATCTTTCCAGTTTTTTTTCTCTTTTCAATTCCTTTCCAGCGATCCATATCTACATTTTGGCACAGAAATATCTTTCCAGACTCATCACACTTATCATCTGTTACTGTGTGACATGAAAGTTTTCAGAGAAAAGGAGATGATGGCTTTCGAAACCCATTCTGCCTGCGAAATGTACTGAAATACCGCCTTTTCCTGGATTTAAATTTTCGTGCAGAGTTGGAATTATCACCATAAAGAAAGACCCATCTGAAACGTTTTGGTAATTCCACCACTTATATAAAATTTCTATTGATTTTTTTAAAAAAAGGCTTTAAGTAAAATAAAAATTATTGTAATGTCTTAAATAAAGAAATAAATTTTCTTTTAATACTTTTATATTTTTTGCTGAATTTAATAATTAACAGAATTCAAAATAATAAATTGATATATTTTTATTCTAAATCGTGTAATGTAAAATAAATTCTTGTTTAAATTCGTGTTGGCATGGATGTTTGTTAGTGGTTCGATTCCACTTTAAACTGTAGGTCCCTGTCTGTTTAGCCCTCGTGTGCACAAGATTACGTAGAGCGAAACACCAAACCAAACCAATCAATGTTTAAAATAAAACATTAATTGGTATGATTAACCTCTGATGGTTCTGGCGTTCGGTACCACAGGTATCGGGTTCAAATCCCGGCTTTGCCATGGGTGTTTGTAATGGTTCGGAATTCACTTTAAGCCGTAGGTCCCGGTCCTAATAGGATCGTAGAGCGCTGCGGGGGCATTGTTACTCCGCGTCCGTGGCTTACCATCAAGTTACACGCCCCCTGGGTAGTGCAAAGTGAGTAACATCGGTGCAGCCCTTATGGCGAAAGATCACGGTCTATTTGCCTGCTGCATTAGAAGAAAAAAAAAACCTCTGATGGTATGATCTAACATTGATTAATCTCTTCAGTGACGATTTTTTTTATAGAGAAAAAAAATAAGATTTAATTTTTGGTTATTATGGTTTATTAATTTTTTATATTGATAAGAATTCAAAAAGCAAAATAAATAAATAAATGAAATAAAATAAAAGTAAAATACAAAAAAAAAAACCCATAATGTCTACGTGTTTGGCCGCAGAGCTGTAATAGTAATTTATAAGTGAAATAATGATTTTATACATATAATATGGATATATTTATTCATTATTATTAGGGATATTAATTATTAAAAACTAAATATATTTAATATATCTGGTATTATTTTTATCAAATATTAGCGTTTTGTTCATAATAATTCAACAACAATGCCAGTCGAAATAATAGATTAAGCTACTTTCATATTTCTAACTGTATACCGTAAATGCCGTTATCAGAACAGCCAAACCATAAGATTTGAATTTTCTTTTGAAGAGATTCTGTAATGAATAATTTACGATCACATTTCGGTCCTTGTTATTAATAATAGTAATAATTATAAATATATTAAAAAAAATGTTACATATGTGGCTAAGGATGTCAAGAGGTTAAGAATAATGTTTACAAATAAATGAAGGGTTTAGTTTTCTAAAATAAATTGATGTAATAATTAAAAGAGGGGTTTTTTATAAAATTTGTATAATTAATTAAAAATAATGCTTATGTGAATTAAACGCTAAGACATTTATGAGTTTCATTAATTTGGAAGCTCTGAACGTTAATCTTAATAAGGAAGATACGGCGATATCACTTTCAATTTGAATTTAAAAAGTATCCTTACATTTAATATCTTTCCAGTTTTTTTTTCTCTCTCTTTCTTTCTTTTTCGGGCGATTCCTTTCCAGCGATCCATATCTACATTTTGGCACAGAAATATCTTTCCAGACTCATCACACTTATCATCTGATACTGTGTGACATGAAAGTTTTCAGAGAAAAGGAGATGATAAGTTTTGAAACCCTTTTCTGCCTGTAAAATGGGCTGAAATACCGCTTTTCCTGGATTTAAATTTCCGTGCAGAGTTGGAATTATCACCATAAAGAAAGACCCATCTGAAACGTTTTGGTAATTCCACCACTTATAGAGTTTCCTTTTGTGTAGCATAGATAGGGAGTTTTAAAAAAAAGAATTTGAAAGTAAAATAAAAATTATTGTAAGGATTTAAATAACGAAACAATTGTTGTTTTTAATATTTTTATGTCTTTTTGCTGCATTTAACAGTTAATAAAATGTTCAAAATAATAAAATTGATACAAAATTTCTGTAAATCCTGCAACATAATAAAAAAGTCTTCAAAGTTTAAATCATCTAAACCAATATTTAAATTCATCTCTTTTTAATCCATTTAATCTCTTCAGGGATGATTTTTTTTATAGAGAAAAAAAATGACATTTTTTATTATGATTTATTAATTTTATATTGATATGAAAACAAAAAGCAATAATAATAATAATAATAAAAAAAGAATGGGGAAGATAAAGATCAGCATCAATGACGTAACAGCGCCATGGCGGGCCAAAGCCGTCTGCCTACTGGCAAATTTCTAGACAGAAGATGTTTTTTTCTTTATGCAGGGTGGGGGTTATCAGTCCTACGCCCAAACAGTCGTATTATAGTCGGAACCTATGGTTTAAATTGATTCCGAACCACTGCAAACTTCCATGGCACCACCGGGACTCGATCCATGAACTTATGTCAAGAAGAGCCAAAGCGCTAGTTACACGGCCATCAGGTTCCGGAAGACAATAAAGCTGAGCAAAAAACAAAACTTAAACATTTGTGGCAGCTGAGTAATTTATCATTGAAATGAATTCCTGGCATAAAAAGTATTCCTTATTATTATTATGAACAATAATTATTAAAAATAAATATATTTAATACATTTGATATTATATTTATCAAATATTATTGATTTACATAAAATAATCCAACAACACTGATATTCGAAATACTACTTTACGATATTTTCGTATTCCTAACTGTACATTATAAATACAGTTATATGTGCAGCCCAACTATAAGAATTGTATTTTTCATGATGAAATATTATGTAGTGAATAATTTATTAACACATTTTTGTTCATTTTCTTAATGATTTTAATTATAATTATTGAAATATACATATATATATATATATCCACTTATGTGAACAAAGAACATCATGGGGTTAAAAATATATTTTCATTTAAATGAAAGTTTATGTTTTCAAAAATAAATTGATGCAATAATTAGTATATGGGTTTTTTTATCAAATTTTATTCTATAATTAATTAAAAATAATGCTTGTGGGAATTAAACGCTCAAAATTTTTAGGAGTTTTATTTATAGTCATAGTTTCATTTATAAAATCGATTCATTCAACATTAAATTTTAATATCTAACTTCCTAATACTCATTTTAGGCAATGAAGATTCGAAGCCTCGATAAGTAAGTATTATAATTTTTGTAATTAACAATTAATTGTAATGTTGTACAAATGTTGTAATGTTGTAATCACAGCAACATTATAACAATCTGTTCATTGAAATAATGAATTGCAATTTTTTTGCTGATACTTTAAAATGATTTTTTAAATGAAATTTTATTTTCAATCATTAAATTTTTATCTGAATAAAATAATTTCTGAAATGTTATTTGAAACTTTTTTGTTAGAGTTATATGAATAATGAGAAAAAAAAAGTCAAACATATGTCATGTAATATTTCGAATAGTTCACTTTAATAAAAAAATACATTTTTAAATTATAAAGGAATATTAAAGTTATTGCTTCCGATTAATATTTAATATGAACATGTCGTGAATACTAATGATTGAACATGTTCGAAATGTATTCAATCAAATCATAGAAACGTACTATTGCAGAATGCCAACTTTTTGTGTAATTTACAAATTACCATGTCTAGGAATGCATTACAGCAAATCAAAGTTTAAAACTTTGACCAAACAGTGATTTGAAGGCATGTCACGAAATACATCTGGGAAATGATTAGAATCAGCAGAATAATAAAACTGATGGGATGAAGAAAATTGCTGATTAGATTGATTGCTTAGAAATCACTAAGAGAAATCTTTGTTCAGAGATTCACAAGTGTATATATGAAACCGAAAATGGCCTTTTGAATGGTAATATATTCCATTCAAGAGCAAAAATAATAAACATTTTTATGTATAAAAATAACATATATAGAAGTCTTTCTAGCAGTTTGGCTGTAAAATAAATGACATAAATAGTTTTACCTACATCATCTGTAAAATTGTCTAATTGTAAAATGGAATAATTTCTATCTAAAATGTGTAATTTTCACGGATTTACTATCCTCTTTAAAATCACTGAAATAATTGCATCGCACAATAATATTATCGTTAATGCTAAAAAAACTCTTAGTATATCTATAAAACAAAATATAGCTTCATTTGTTTGTATTTGTTCGTGACCATACATGATTATTCAAGAATGAAAAAGCTGACTGTCTCGCGGAAGAAGCCGCCAAACGGATTAATGTTAATGTACCAAAATCTTCTTTAGAAAGACACTAATAGTCAAGATCGATAATCTGAGAAATACAGTGTACATAGTATCATCCAATGCCTCTATCAAGAAGAATTACTTCCTCTCTATTCCCCAAAGGCTTAGGGCCCATTATTTGTTTACTGACTTCAGAATCACTCTGTTTATTTTTGGACATGGATATTTTAACTCCTAATTAAACAGATTTTAACTACGTTTAACTGATCTTCAATTGCAATTTAGCAATTAGCGATCCGCAATTCCAATTTAAATGGAAGGAAGAATGCAGATTACTTTATTCCAGGAATAACAGGCTCGGAAATCCTAGAAAAAACTAAAAAATACCAAAAATAAAAATAAATAAAAAAACTAAATGCATCAGAAAATAAATAAATAACTACCAAACTTTTGTCAATTTGTTAATAAAATGCCTAATTTTACAGCCTTTTGTAAATCTGTGTATTTTTATTTTTTTACTTTGATTTATCTTAAATTCGTTCTCTCTACCTCTCCGTTATTTTACTCCTATTTTGTATTGCCATAGTGTTCTTTAAATTTACTATTTCATTGATGTTCTTATTATTTGTTACTTATTTATGTAAGCCTCGTATGATACTTTGTGGTACACGTGGAATTCTTTTTAAACTTCAATAAAAGATTGGTAACATATAACATTTTGCATTTTTAGAAATATAGTCAGATGCCTTTTAATCGATGTGTTTATTCAACTTTTAAAGGGGGAATAAAATTATATACAAACACGCAAGCCGTTCCGAAAACCCCATGAGTTTGAAGTGAGTGTGTTGTCGAACATCTGACTATGCCTTGAAAATGTGGTCCAAATTACAGTAAAGCAAAATGGGCGGACAGGATGTCCAGAGCTCAGTGGGTAATGTTGAATCTACCTGTCACATAAAATAACTTTCACTAAACATTTTCTAGGCTCATGGTGTATCACCAATCACGATGCAACAACTCGTGGTGTTGTCAATATTCCATCTATAATTGTTTCGACCTGTGAAGGTCGCACAGATAATCGCTAATTTCATGAGCTCTGATTATAGGTGACATTGAATATCTGCTATCAGATTAGTACAAGTTGTTCTCACTAGTACTAATTGTACTGATAATTGCTGTCAAATGTGAGTGATAAGTTGTTATTATGTACTTGTCAAAGAAATATATCCATCTCTGTTGGGAAATAAATGTCACAACTCTTCCCATGGGTTAAATGCTACACAATGCATTTTTGAAAGATTGTAAAAAAGTAGACGAAGAAAAAAATTTTTCAATTACATCTATAAATGGTTTATTTTTTGAAATGATAATTAAAAAAAAACAATTTAAAATCAGATACAATTTTTAATTATTTTCCAATAAATGTTTAATTGGAGTTAGAAATGAAGTTAAACGTTTACCTAAATAAGAATTTATTTTTTTCTGTTAAAATGTACCTTTTCTGACATCCACGTACTTTAATATTTTACTTTCTTCTCTCAAAGAAACGTCTTCCGCTTTTTCAAAGGAAAAACAAAGGAAACAAACGCCAATCCATCTTTCATCATAACCGCGGACACCTTTTTCGGACTTTAAGGATTTCTGCGGCACCAGTAATGGCACAAGGCAGCGGCCAACATCCAAAACTCTATTTCATGTTTTTGATAATAGGATTTATTTTGGGGGGATGCGGCCATACATCTTCTTGTCGCATTTTTTCAGGCCCGGACGCGGACCGCGAGAACTAACAAAGAGAAACGTCAGGAACGGGAATCCCCCCAGACTGGAAAGGCAGGGATGATCGATTGCGTCTGTGAGGATGGTCCAAACTAATGGTTATAGAAGACACAATTTGTAAGAGTGCCACGTCTCAATTGAAGATCTCCCCCAGGAAAAGGCGTAATGTGCGTATCAAGAATATTTATGGATCCTAAAGGAGGAACCATGCACCTGCTAAAAAGAACTAATATGGAGAGACTGCAATTGTAAGAATTGGGAAGAAAATGGAGTTGGATGGTCTCGTTTCTTGCTTCTGACACTTTTGAAAAAAGATGTATGTCTCAACGGATGCACTATTTTGATTTGGGCCAGAGAACATTAAGAATATGCTATTCCATAATTACATAGTATATTCAATTTATATATGTCGTCATATGTGAATATGGTTTTGCTCTTGTATGAATTCTGAGGTTTTAAAAAAATTGATAGTGTAACTTATTCTTTAATCCACTGATTAATTTAATCCAGTGTCATGAGGAACTTTCATTTTTAAATCATTTATTTTTAAATAAAAATTAATTTTCCTAGCTGTTTCATTTCTGTTCATCTAAAAAAAGTTATATGAAATATGTGTTGCTGAAAGATAAGCTTCTAAGTTCTAGTCGTACGCAATGCCTTTCACCTTGGCTTGTGTTGTTGTGTTGTTGTTACTAATCTCCCTGGTGCAGGAAAGTCCATATCAGGTCCAGAAGACACCGTCGCATTCGATAGGGTCATGGTTAAGGGTAATATAAGCCTAATTTGGATATAATATTGGCTTGCTCATGGTTCTATTGCTGAATATCATTTGCAAAGGACACATGTATTGCTATTAAGTTAGTCCTAACTTGAATTTCCTACCAAGTATTAAACAATTCTTTTTTAATATTTCTAAAAAGTTACTCGATTCCATCCATTTTGTTTGAATTCTGTACTTAGATCTCTTTCTATTTATGATATTGTTTTAACTAATAAAAAGAAAACGTCCTAGAATCGTTTCCAATATTCTTCCCTTCTCTAATATTCTCTTTCCGAAGTGCAAAGATTGAAATTACAACTTATTGGCAGCTCAATCATTATCTATTTTCTTTTCTTTTTCTTTATTTGGTCTCTATCATTTGCAAAGATACTTTAAATGTTAAATTTACTTTTTACATATAGTGCTTTCCTAGAATTATGCGAAAAATGCTTTAATGTAAATAAATATTTGTTATTGGATAGAAGTAAAAATATTTGTTTAAAAGAAATTTGATATCATAAATACTTTTATGAAATATTTGCGATGATTCCAATTCATATATTTAATTATTCGGAACTTACAGTTTGAACTTTAAAATAACTTCATCTAGATAGCTATTTTGTATTTTCTTTATGAAAATATAAAATTATTTGATTATGAAAGGAATATGCATAATTGAAACTTAGCAAGATTTGTTAAATTTTCAGCTCACCTGTTATATATCTTGTTCAAATTTTCAATCATTCATAAAATATTCTTTTATCATCCACTCAAGTTCAAATACATTTTGAACTTGTAGTGGAAGACACTCTGATGTTAATACAGTTTTTCAAATATTTAATTCAGTAATTAAACTTAATTCAATTATTATTTTTTTAGATTTAAGTTGCATTTATTCTAATAATAGATGGCGCCAATGTAAGAGGAAAATTTCAACTTTATTTGTGTAAAGAACTTTTGTGTAACATAGTGAAAAAAAAGTAGGAATTAATTTTTTTCTTTTATATTACTTCTCTTATATATATATATTTTCTTTTTGAAAAACTTCGACATATGTAAAAGGGACAAAATTTATTGTTTAAAAAGAAAGGAATCAGTTTTGAATTATAGCTTCTTCTTTCTAGTAAGATGCAATATACAGCCTGAGTAAAAACTTCAAGGCCAGTAAAAATTTTTGAGAAAATGTAAAATGAAATAAAAGGATTCAAATAATTTTAATTATTAAAGTTCATTGATAAGAAATAAATGCTATAAACATAATTTGTAAATACATAATTATGAGAAACATGTGGTTAGTTTACAAAATTAGTATTTCTGCCTGAGTAAAAACTTTAAGGCCACCAGTCATTTTTTTAAAAAATAAATATAATATAATCGTGTAATTACCATTGCAACTACTAGCTTGTGACAACGCTGCAATTTTCATATTTTGTCATACGTTTCTTCGAAGTATTGGTGATCTTTGTGAAGATGGTGAAGGGTAAGAAGTTAACTGATCGTGAAAGAGGACAGATCGAAGCTTCTTTTGTTCCACAGGAATGAGAAGTCGCTATTGCGATAAAGATAGGAAGATCAAAGACTGTAGTCAACAATTTTTAAAATTGAAAGACAATTATGGTAAAAGAATACTGGGGGAAAGACCTAAAAGCTTGTGTCCTCAGTGATGAAAGAAGAGTTTGCCAACTTGCATCTACTGGAAAGTAACCAGGAAACTGATTCCGACGACAGGTTTAAAAGTTTGTCAAAAAACGATTTATAAACACAATTAGAAGATCTGGAAGGTACGCTTATACATGTAAAATTGACTAAGCCTCAAGTTACTGCAGATACACAAAATAGAAAGCGTTTGAACTTTGGCCAGGAAAGTCATGACCTGGGAAAACAAATGGGTAGAAATTATTTTATAAGAAATATCTCCAAGCTCTATTAGTGGAGGGTCTGAGTCATGCCCTTAAATGTTTTTCTTCCAATGGTATGGGCCCAATTGCATTCGTTTGGAGGTAGAATGAATTCTACAAGGATGTACTAAAATGTGTCCTAACAAATCATCTTTTGCCAAATGCCGAATGCCTTGCTGGAGAAATTGGAAATATCAGCAAGACAATGCACTGATCCATTCGAGTAACAGCACAAAAATTGGTGCCAAGTCAACAATGTTGAGATTCGTGAAATGGCCAGCTAGATCATCTGACCTAAACCCACCGAGAACCTTGGGATGACTTAGCAAGAAGATTTTATGCAAAATGGGGAGACATTTTGCATCAACGACAGAGCTGAAATTTACTATCGAAGATGAATGGTATAAAACCGACCCCCACCCTTTGTCAAAAACTCGTTTCATCCATGAAAACAAAGAATACTTTGAAGTAATTCGGAAGTAATGGCTCCTACACAACCTTCTGAGAATTTGTAATTTTTTTTTCTTATATGTTATTTTCTATGTTGGCCTCAAAGTTTTTACTCAATCTCAAATATTCATCTGTGTGTTCTGTAATGTTTTCTAATAATAAAATATTTGGGTAAATAATTTTTTTCTACTTTTTACTTTTATTTAAGCTCAATAATTATCAATCAAATGGTATTTTTAATTCCTCAGTTGAAATGTTTCCATTTTCTCAAAAATGTCTACTGGCCTTAAAGTTTTTACTCAGACTGTAATTTTTATTTTACATCAAACATATAATTATGAGATATGAATAAAAAATAACAAATAATATATATAATACCTGAA
>BPLR01019382.1:0-27743 GCA_021605095.1 Caerostris extrusa
CTTGTATATATTTTAACAGTAAAAATATCACACCCCACTGTATTTCAAGCATTTCTAAAACAATTGCACATAGGCTACCCAGCAATTGAGAAGTAAAACCAAGACATTCCCTTTATTCTGAGGAAGTAAAATTCCATGCAAGGGCCTGACAAGAGAGAAGAAAAGAAAAATGCCATTTAGCTAATGCCCGTAGTCGTCTTGAGAGTCATTCCAAACTCATTAGACGAGTCTTCTCCAGTGATAGGCTGGAAGATCCGTCCTTCCAGTAGCGTCTCCCTAGTTAGAACTCGACCATTGATCACCCTTCACCGAGGGGGCAGGGAGGGAACCCATCAACCCCCTTTGGCTCAAGGAACACACATCACTTCGAAGCCCTTTTGGAGCCTTCAGACTCAAGTTTCTTAATGCCCCTTCTAAACAAATACCGGCGGAAAAGTCGCACAAAAGGAAGTCCTTGTTTGTGTTGCTCTTGCTGGATGCTGTTGTTTGTTTGTTGTTGGCTATTTTTTTTGTCCTCGGCAGCGGTGGCCTTAAAGTTTTCATGAGAAAAGAATAGCAAATAAGCAGAATAATTTAAGCCACCGAGGAGATAAGTTTGGGAGGAATAAGTGATTTATCGTTGTCGTCGGTTGCAAAAATTTGTATCGCGAATTGTAGTGTCTCCGTGATTAAGTTGTTGTTTTACAAAGTAGTGTGGAGTTTTGACTGATTTAGGGTGAATATATTTTTACTTCGAAAAGTTTTTTGTGAGGGAATGAAAGGTACATTATTCCATACCATTTTGGGATAATTTAATGTTAAGAAAATAACTAGTTTTTAAATTGTTATCTTTGTGTTTAAAATATATTATACAATACAATATTTTTCTTAATGCACTGAAGTTAACAGAATCAAGACTTGTTTGTTATAATATAATTTCCGTTTTTTCTATTTAGATGTAAAAAAACGATTTTCTGTTAACTATTTTTAATTTGAAATTAAATTTTTTATTGAAATATTTTTAATTTGTATTAAATTGAAGTATGAAATTATAACAACAAATAATGTAATGTATAAATTAATATTAAAAATAATCAATCGATATTGTATTTAGAGATGATATATATATTTTGGTTAATCATTTATGTTTAGCTACTAACATTTAACTTTAAAAAATTATCATTCTATCATTTCTAATTAAATATTCCTCATTAATAATTATATATATTTGTTTTGTATCCTTGTAATTAATGAATAAATGCCATTTCTTTTAAAATTATTTCCTACTTATATATATTTTAACAGTAAAAATATCACACCCCACTGTATTTAAAGCCCCACTGTAATAAAACAATTGCACATAGGTTACTCAGCAATTGAGAATTAAAACCAAGACATTCCCTTTATTCTGTGGAAGTAAAATTCCATGCAAGGGGCGTGACAAGAGAGAAGAAAAGAAAAATGCCATTTAGCTAATGCCCGTAGTCGTCTTGAGAGTCATTCCAAACTCATTAGACGAGTCTTCTCCAGTGATAGGCTGGAAGATCCGTCCTTCCAGTAGCGTCTCCCTAGTTAGAACTCCGACCATTGATCACCCTTCACCGAGGGGGCAGGGAGGGGAAACCCATCAACCACCCCTTTGGCTCAAGGAACACACATCACTTCGAAGCCCTTTTGGAGCCCTCAGACTCAAGTTTCTTGATGCCCCTTCTAAACAAATACCGGTGGAAAAGTGGCACAAAAGGAAGTCCTTGTTTGTGCTGTGATGCTTTGTTTGTTTGTTGTTGGCTATTTTTTGTCCTCGGCAGCGGTGGCCTTAAAGTTAATTCATGAGAAAAGACGTTGGGTAGGAAATAAGCAGAATAAATTTAAGTCACCGAGGAGATAAGTTTGGGTGGAATAAGTGATTTATCGTTGTCGTCGGTTGTAAAAATTTTTATCACGAATTGTAGTGTATCCGTGATTAAGTTGTTGTTTTAAAAAGTAGTGTGGAGTTTTGACTGATTTAGGGTGCATATATTTTTACTTCAAAACATTTTGAGGGAATTAGGTACATAAAATATTCCATATCATTTTGGGATAATTAAACGTTAATAAAATAACTAATTTTTAATTCTTATCTTTGTGTTTAAAATATATTATAATGTAATACAATAAATTTCTTAATGCACTGAAGTTAATGGAATCAAGACTTGTATGTTATAATATATATTTCCCACTTTTCTATATATATACAGTCTGAGAAAAACCTAGGCCAGTAAAAATTTTTGAGAAAATGTAAAAGGAAATTGTATTCAAATAATATTAATTATTAAAGTTTATTGATAAAACATGAAATTGTCTAGCAAACAAATTTGTAATGTATAAATGTAATATTAAAATAAACATGGGGTTATTTACAAAGTTATTATTTCTGCCTGAGTAAAAACTTTAAGGCCACCAGTCATTTTTTAAAAAAATAAATATAATATAATCGTGTATTTAACATTGCAACTACTGGCTTGTGACAACGCTGCAATTATTCATATTTGTCATACGTTTCTTCGAAGTATTGGTGATATTTGGAAGATGGCGAAGGGTAAAGAAATTAACTGATCGTGGAAGAGGACAAATCGAAGCTTTGTCTTCAACAGGAATGATAGTCCTATTGTGATAAAGATAGGAAGATCAAAGACTGTAGTCAAC
Organism: Caerostris extrusa; assembly: GCA_021605095.1. Classification (NCBI taxonomy): domain Eukaryota; kingdom Metazoa; phylum Arthropoda; class Arachnida; order Araneae; family Araneidae; genus Caerostris; species Caerostris extrusa. The sequence continues at coordinate 2,665 of BPLR01019382.1, forward strand.
ATTTTTTTTTTTTTAAATTGAAAGACAATTATGGTAAAAGAATACTGGGGGAAGACCAAAAGCTTTGTCCTCGCGTAATGAAAAAGAAGAGTTTGCCAACTTGCATCTACTGGAAAGTACTCAACCAGGAAACTGATTCCGACGACAGGTTTAAAAGTTTGAAAAAAACGATTTATAACACAATTAGAAGGTCTGGAAGGTACACTTATGAGAGTCAAAATTGACTAAGCCTCAGTTACTGCAGAGACACAAAAATAGAGCGTTTGAACTTTGGCCAGAAAGTCATCACCTGGGACAACCAATGGATAGAAATTATTTTTCTGACGAAAAAAAATGGAATTTGGGTGGACCAGATAGCTGGAATTTCTACTGGCACGATATAAGAAATGAAAAAGAAATATTCTAGAATCGCCAATTAGGTGGAGGGTCTGTCATGACTTGGGGCTGTTTTTCTTACAATGGTGTGGGCTCAATTGCATTCGTTTCAGGTAGAATGAATTCACAAAGGATACCAAAATGTCCTAACAAATCATCTTTTGCCAAATGCTGAATGTCTTGCTGGAGAAAATTGGAAATATCAGCAAGACAATGCACCAATCCATTCGAGTAACAGCACAAAAAATTGGTTCCAAGTCAAAAATGTTGAAACTGTGAAATGGCCAGAGATCACCTGACCACAACCCAATCGAGAACCTTTGGGCTAATTTAGCAAGAAGAGTTTATGCAAATGGGAGACATTTTACATCAACAACAGAGCTGAAATCTACTATCGAAGATGAATGGAGTAAAACCGACCCCACCCTTTGTCAAAAACTCGTTTCATCCATGAAAACAAGAATATTTGAAGTAATTCGAAGTAATGGCTCCTACACAACCTTCTAAAATTTGTAATTTTTTCTTACATGTTATTTTCTATGTTGGCCTTAAAGTTTTTACTCAGGCTCAAATATTCATCTGTGTGTTCTGTAATATTTTCTAATAATAAAATATTTGGAAATTAATTTTTTACTTTTTTACTTTTATTTAAGCTCAATAATTATCAATCAAATGGTATTTTAATACCTCAGTTTAAATGTTTCCATTTTTCTCAAAAATGTCTACTGGCCTTAAAGTTTTTACTCAGACTGTATGTATATATATATATATATATATTATTAAAAAAATACTTTTCCATTCATATTAAGGTGTTTTCATAATCAGAAAATAAATTGTTTTATAGAAATATGTTAAATTTGTAAATAAACAAAATAAATTCTTTAAATTTTTATTTGCATATAAATACTATAAAATTTAAATTCAACTATGAAATTGTCCAAAAATTATGTACTGTATAATTAAAATAATCAATCGATATTGCCTTTAGAGCTGTATAAAAAAATGCCTTGTACTTTGACTGCAAAGATTTATTTCAAATTAGTAACTTTCTTAATATGAGGCATGTGTAAACGAGTGTCTAGCGCTCTGGCACTCGGTACCTCGGGTTCAATCCCGGTGGTGCCATAGATGCTTGCAGTGGTTCGGTATCTACTTTAAACTGTAGGTCCTGGACTCATATGACCGTAGAGCGTCAGAGAACCCAATCTGACTTCTCACCCACATCATTCCCAAACTATAAAGGGGCAACTCAGATCTACGCACAGTGATGTGGTTTGGTGTGGTGTGGTGCAGTCTGTAGTAGTAGTAGTAGTATTCAAAAATAGAAATTAGTTGTAATTTGCTATTGTCATTATAACATTTTGGTTAGACATTTATGTTTAGCTACTATTTATCATTTAACATTAAAAAATTATCATTGCATCATTTCAAATTAAACGTTCACCATTAAAAATAATATATTATACATAATTGGTTTGTTTTCTGCAATTAATATATAGTTGCCTTTTATAATTATTCTCAACTTGTATATATTTTACAGTAAAAATATTAAACCCTACTGTATTTGATCACTATATCATTTTGGTTAGTAATTCATGTTCATCTACTATTTAACATTAAAAAATTATCAATGTAACATTTCTAATTAATCGATCATTATTGTAATTAATTGCAATTAACACATAATTGCATTTTTAAAACAATTCCTACTTATATACATTTTAACAGTAAAATTATTACACCTCACCGCATTCAAGCATCTCCTAAAACAATTGCATATAGGTCCACCAGCAATTGAGAAGTAAAACCTAGACATTCCCTTATTCCGTGGAAGTAAAATTCCATGCAAGTGGCTCGACAAGGCAGAGAGAAAAGAACGAATGCCATTTAGCTAATGCCCGTAGTCGTCTTGAGAGTCATTCCAAACTCATTAGACGAATCTTCTCCAGTGATAGGCTGGAAGATCCGTCCTCCCACTAGCGTCTTTCTAGTTAGAACTCGACCATTGATCACCCTTCACCGAGAGGGGGGGGATGGAACCCTTCAACCACCCCTTTGGCTCAAGGAACACACATCACTTCGAAGCTCTTTTGGAGCCCTCAGACTCAAGTTTCTTAATGCCTCTTCTAAACAAATAACGGCGGAAAAGTCGCACAAAAAGGAAGTCCTTGTTTGTGTTGCTCTTGCTTGATGCTATTGTTTGTTTGTTGCTGGCTATTTTTTGTCCTCAGCAGCGGTGGACTTCAAGTTAATTCATGAGAAAGACGTTGGGTAGGTAATAAGCAGAATAAATTTAAGCCACCGAGGGAGATAAGTTTGGGAGGAATAAATGATTTATCGTTGTCGTCGATTGAAAATTTGTATTGCGAATTGTAGTGTCCTCCGTGATTAAGTTGTTGCTTTGCAAAGTAGTGTCGAGTTGGGTTTGATTTAGGGTGAATATATTTTCTGCTTCAAAAAGTTTTGTGTCTGAATGTTAGGTGGATAAAATATTTCATACAATTTTGTGATAATTTAATGTTAAGAAAAATAACTGATTTATAAATTTATTATCTTTGTGTTTAAAATATATTATATTGTGATGCAATTGTTTCTTAATGCACTGAAATTAATAGAATCAAAAATTGTATATAATAATATAATTCCCATTCTTTTCTGTATAGATGTTAAAATAACTAATTTGATTCCTATTAAGTGGTTTCTATACTGTGAAATTAAAATGTTTTAAAGAAATATTTTAAATTGTATTTTTAAAGACATGGGCCTGAATGGTCGGCTGGTTAGCGCTCTGGCGCTCGATACCACAGGTTTCGGGTTCAAGTCCCGGCGGTGCCATGGATGTTTGTAGTGGTTCGAAATCCACATTAAACTGTAGGTCCCAGTCTAAATGACTGTAGAGCGTCGGGCATAGGGCTGACAACCCTACCCCTGAAAAAGAAGACATCTCTTGTTTCGAAATCCACCAGTAGACAGACGTCCTTGGCATATCATAGGGCTGTTGTGCCTCATGATGACGATTTGTATAGAAATACTTTAAATTTGTATAAACTTCAAGCATGAAATTGTCAAGTAACAAATTATGGAATGTATGAATGTAATATTAAAAAAATGTTGAATCGATATTGTATTTAGAGCTGATATTGTTCTTATGTCATTTTGGTTAGTCAATTGTGTTTAGCTACTATTTCACATTTAACATTAAAAAATTATCATTGTATCATTTCTAATTAAATAGTATTCATTAAAAATTGTATACATTTGGCTTCTATCCTGCAATTAACGCATAACTGCATTTTTTTAAAATTATTTCCTACTTGTAGATGTTTTAATAGTAAAAAAAATCATACCCGATTGTATTTAAAGCATCTAATAAAACAATTGCACAAAGGCCACCGAGCAATTGAGAAGACATTATCCAAGACATTATCCTATTCCGTTGAAGTAAAAAATATTGGTAAATTGGCTGGTTGTTATTGAAACGATAGACAAACCAAAATACCATTTTGTAATGAGATTAATATTAATTATTTTAATGTTAAAAATTAGTGTGAGGTCTCAATAATTTCCATTCAACAAATTTTCAAACAGTTGGAATTATATTAAAAATTAAATCTATTAACAGTAACACAATTGTTAAAAGTAAAATTACAATAATTTAATTACATTTTTATATACATGGTTATTAGTTGTGCATTTTAATGTATCATTATAAAACTAAATAAATCAAATTAGGTGGTATTGATTTGTATGTAAAAAAACGGTATTGATATTACCATGATATCGTTTTGGTTAATCATTTATGTTTAGCTGCTATTAATATTAAAAATTATCATTGCATCATTTCTGATTAAATAGTCTTCATGAAAAATTATATATATTTGGCTTGTATCCTGTAATTAATGCATAAGTGAATTTTTTAAAAATTATATCCTACTTGTATATATTTCGACAGTAAAAAATACTACACTGCACTGTATTCAAGCATCTCATAAAACAATTGCACACAGGCCGCCCAGCAATTGAGAAGTAAAATCAAGACATTCCCCTTATTCTGAGGAAGTAAAATTCCATGCAAGTGGCTCGACAAGAAAGAGAGAAAAGAACGAATGCCATTTGGCTAATGCCCGTAGTCGTCTTGAGAGTCATTCCAAACTGATTAAACGAGACTTCTCCAGTAATAGGCTGGAAGATCCGTCCTTCCACTAGCGTCTCCCTAGTTAGAACTCGACCATTGATCACCCTTCACCGAGAGGGGAGGGTAAACCCTTCAACCACCCCTTTGGCTCCAGGAACACACATCACTTCGAAGTTCTTTTGGAGCCCTCAGACTCAAGTTTCTTAATGCCGCTTCTAAACAAATACCGGCGGAAAAGTCGCACAAAAAGGAAGTCCTTGTTTGTGTTGCTCTTGCTGATGCTATTGTTTGTTTGTTGTTGGCTATTTTTTGTCCTCGGTAGCGGTGGACTTCAAGTTAATTCATGAGAAAGACGTTGGGTAGGTAATAAGCAGAATAAATTTTTTTTTGATGATTAAGTAATTTATCGTTGTCGTCGGTTGTAAAAATTTGTATCGCGAATTGTAGTGTCCTCCGTGATTAAGTTGCTGTTTTTGCAAAGTAGTATATGCATTATAATGCAATACATTTTCTTAATGACTGAAGTTAAGTTTATCAGAAATTGTACTCAATAACATCAGATATATATATATATATATAGATGTTTAAAAAATTACTTTTAAATTTTAATTAATGTGTTTCTATGTAGTGAAATTAAAACGTTTTATAGAAATATGTTAAATTGTGTATAGACAAAAGAAATACTGAATTTGCATTTGTATCAAAATGCTTTAAAGTTGTATAAAATTCAAGTCTAAAATTGTTAGGCGTCAAATAATGTAATGTATAATTAAAATAATGAATTAATGTTACATTTAGAGTGTAAAAAAAAAAAAAAAACGCTTAGCACTTTGACTTCAAAGATTTCTTTCAAATTATTAACTATGCTCAAACAACAAATTATATTCAACAAACTCAACAAATTATAATTATTCACTCTATACTCCTATTATGAAACTGGTTAAACGTCTGTTTTGAAAATTAGTTAACTTTAAATTAGCTTAGATATTTTCTCCTACACATTTTTCAATTGATTAAGACGATATTATTTTAACAATTAAAACTATTTAATCAATTACATTTACTTTAAACATTAAATTTTAAAATTTCAACGGAAATAGAGTATGGAAATAGTAGCATTCCTAATTATAAAATAAGGATATTGCAAATTTCATGGTGAATAATAAGAATGCCAATAAGATATAAATATCTGATAAATGATTTTTGGTAGCGTCGAACAAACTTTTGTGAAATTATATTACATGAAAATACAGAAATCACAAAGAAGACACTTGTCAAAAAAAAAAAAAAAAAAAAAAAAAAAATCCACTACAAATGTTTAAAGAATCATCCATCAGGTGTAATGTCTATAATGTTGTCTACAAAATTGTCACTCAATCACGAACGCTGCAATTTCTTTCAAATGAAAATTGTATAATTATTATAAATTTAAGTTATTATTATTCTCCTGAGAGTTTGCTATTTCAATTATTTAAACCAGCTGGCACACGCACTGCAGCAGCAAAATATGTTCTTGACTTTATTATCTCTCTTTAAATACGGTAAATAAAATTTTATCAAATTTAATCATTATAATCAAAGCTTGTTTTTCATATCTTTTGCCATATTTCAACACCCTCTGCTATATTATTTTTCTGTAATATTCATTGTATTTTCAACGTATAAGAGAAAAAAATCAAATATAAAGTAAAATATGAGCTCCATTCTGCTAATTCCAATGATGTTACTGAATTTCAAAATTCATACCAAAATTCATTCGCTAAATAAATTGTTGTCCAAAAAAAAACTTTTTAATTTTTCTACCTTTCCTACCTGTTATACACTCATGTCCATAAATTAAGGATAATTCAGAATCACACAGAAATTGAACTCTAAAATAAAAATTTCACCTGTAGAATTATCAAGCACATCTTGAAGAAGAATATGCATATTACAGGAAACCACCAGATGGCGCGGATAGTACGTCACAACGACGAGAGTGTAAGAGAGAGGTATATAAGGAATGGCGGCAAAGAAATAAAATTGTTCACAAGCGTTTTAACAGCCTTTCAGTGCAATAACCGCATAGTTATGGCACAAAGGAAGCATTTGGTTGATTTTTACGTGGTAGAATTTTCAGAGGACTGGAATGTGGACGTACCCAGCTGGAAGTATCAGAGGAACTTTGAATCGCCCAGAGTGTCATCTCCAGCCTTTCGCGACGATTCCAAGATGATGGTAATGTGAGTAGATTCTGCAGCACAGGTCGCCCCGAATTACAACGCCGAATGAGGACCGGTATTTAGCAGTTACTGCCAAAAGAACCTGACGGAGCACAGCATTAGACCTGTTTCGTCAGTTCTCTTCAGCAACCGGTACGACAGTTTCAAGACAGACCATGTACAGACGCTTAGGGTACATTGGTCTATATGCTCGTAGGCCTGTAAGATGTGTTCCACTTACCGCAACTCACTGTCGCCTGCGATTAACCTGGAGTAGAGAGCATGCATTGTGGACACCGCAGCAGTGGTCTTGTGTGATGTTTTCCGACGAGTCCAGGTTTAGTTTGCAGTCTGATTCACGCCGGACTTTCATATGGAGAGCGCCAGGTACCCGTTACCCCTGAGAGAACACCATTGAACGACACCGTTACGGTGGTGCAGGATGGCTCGTTTGGAGAGGAATTATTCTTGGTTCCTGAACTGACCTGCATGTTCAGAGTGTAACGATGACAGGCCACATCTATTGGGATGTCATTCTGGAACAACATGCACGTTTGTTTCGGGGTGCCATGGGTGCTGAATTTCTGTTTATTGATGACAACGTCCGTCCTCACCGTGCAAACGTTGTAGACAAATGCCTTCAATTGAAGGATATCACCCGTATGGATTGGCCAGCATACTCATCGGACTTGAATCCAATAGAGTATGTCTGGGATATGCTTGCCGACGAATTGCAGCCCGTCAACCCCCTCCCATCTGTCAACCGGAACTTCGGAGGGCATTGCTTGATGAGTGGTGTAATATTCCCCAAGATCAGATTGATAATTTGATACTCAGCATGCCTAGGCGTTGTAAGGCCTGTATTGCATCGTCCGGGAGACATACTCCATATTAACCATCATACTAACCATGTTATACTGTTATTTGTAAATAGGTTCTTTTTGAAATTTGCTCCAGGGAGTAAAAATCGCAATTTTTATTAATTATGTCAAACATATAGCATCTTTTTTGCTATTTACATTTTATTTAATAAATAGACTTTACAAATAAGTCAAATTTGTTTTGCTTCTGTCTCTTTCTTTGCCTGAACTTCATTATCCTTAATTTATGGACATGAGTGTATTACATAAATTACATATACTTATCGTTAAGTATCTACGTATATATAGAAAAGGAAAAAAAATATTTATTAGAAAAAAAAAATTGTTGATTGTTTAGTTTATAGATGTTATATCAATAAAAAACTTTAAATAAATAAACATTACTCAATAAATATGCATTCATATGCCCTAACCAAATAAACATTTATTTACATTTTACAATACGATTTAATCAAATTTTCTATTTTAAAACATTATTCTTACCTTATCTTAAGAAATAATACATCACGCTATAGATTGCGTAATTCATGGCTCAGTGGTAACATGAGCAGATAGCGTGCAGGAGAATTTAGGTTCGTCAGTCACAATCACTGCTTTTACAACCGAACAGAATCAATAGCGATTGTGAACCCGCTTATATTAACGTTAGCATCTACAGTGACGCTATCTTTTGGGAATATCCGAGTTTTCTTAAAAACGACAAGCAAATGCATGATAGTAACTCCTAAACTCCTCCCAGATGAGAACACCCTACCTTCATCATTCGTTGGCACTTTTCAGTGTTAAAAATAAGTATAATATGAATCTCACCTTAATAAAATGAAATATAGATTTAAAATTAATGGAATATTAGACAAATATATATAAGGAAATTAAAATATAGGTCTATATTTCCAATCTATTTTATATAGCAGGGGTGGCCAACCAGCTGCCCGCCTTGAACATATTTGCGGCCCGTGAGATTTATCACCCTTTTACAAAATTTATTTATTTCACAATTGCCAAAATAGTGAAGCTCAATGTATTAAAAAATACATTATTTGTGCACCCATATATTTAAAAATCAACTGTCGAAATTATGGAAAAAATTAACTTTGATTTTAAAATAATATTCTTGCGAATATATGACAGATATTGCCTGCTTTATTTACGAGTTTTGCAGAATAATATTCTACGAACTCATGATGCGCTCTTATCTATTTGCAAAAGCTAAGTGAAAGAGTGGAGAAACAATTATCACACTAGTAAAATAAATATTTTTTATTGATTTCATTTTTTTATAGTTCATTTTTAGTGTTATATATTCCTTTACGATGCGCGTTTCATTGCATTATTATTATATTATCTCTGTTTACACAGTAAACACAATAATAACTCATTATGTTTCATTCTTTCACTCCAAAAAATGTCTATAGTGGGTCTAAATCTAATATTGGGATATATAATTTTATATGCGGTCGTGGAGTTAGGATGCATTTCCAAAGTGGCCCACAAAATCATTTGGGTTGGCCACCCCTATTATAAAGCATGCATTTAATTTCAAATTATTTTATATCTATTTATTTAATATTTTTTATTGATCATGCATAAAATTTCAATTTTATAATTTATTAATTACAAAATAAACACATACGAAATGAAGTTAAAATTGTAAAGAAATAAACTCTTACTCTAAGTATATTTATCATTAGTAAGTACTACGTACATAACAAAATAGAAAGCTATTTACCACACTTTTTTTTATTTGAAAGCCTTTTATTATCTTTATCACTAAATTATCTCTAAGCGGATTCATAAAGTAAAAATGACGCTAAAAATATTTGCATTTCTTAAACATTCTTAAGCGAAGACTTTCGAATAAATTACTTTTTGAGCATCGTGGTTGATCTCTGTCTTTCTGCTAGGTTAATTTCCAACTTCCTTTGTTGGGAATGATTAATTTGTAACCATAATGGTTTTGTTAATTTTTCAATTTTGCTTTTTCAATTATACCTTTTAATATTAAAACTTTTATTAAGACTTATTTTAATTAAGATTGATATTTTAAGTTATAATTAAGAAACTGTAATTCTTCTTTTCTTCTTTTCTAATTATTCTTATAATTAGTTTTTACTCTTTCGAATATAAATAGAAAATGTTGAATTTTTGTAATTTAAAAGTGACTTTTGGAAAATTATCCAAGCAATCCCAAAAATGTATTTATTTAGTTCACTGTCATAAAATAATGTAAACGAAATTAAAGGCATGCGGAAAAAAGAAAATTAAAGTCGTCAAATGTTAATATTTCAATGATTTTTTTTATTTAGTTAAATAGTTAAAAAAATGTTTAGCTGTTTAAATTTTAGTTGTTACAACTATATAAATTTATAAAAAAATTTATTTTATTAATTGAAATAACGTCTTATAAGTAATTATAATAAAGAAATATGTCATGTTTCTCTGAATCTATTAAATGTTTGTTCCCTTTTTATTTCTAAAAGATCTTTATAACGAATCATATTTATTATTACACTGAAGTGACAAAAGTCATGGGATAGCAATATGCAAATTTTCAGATGGCAGTAGCATCGCGTAGAACAGGTATAAATGCGCAGTGCTTTCGCAGAGCTTTCATTTCTGTTCAAGTTATTCATGTGAAGAGGTTTTGACGTGATGATGACCGCACGACGGAATTAACAGAATTTGAACGCGGAATGTTAGTTGGAGCTAGATGCATGGGTCATGCCATTTCGGAAATCGTTAGGGAATTCAACATTCCCAGATCCACTGTGTCAAGAGTGTGCCGAGAGTATGAAATTTCAGGCATAACATCCCACCATGGACAGCACAGTGGTCGACCGCCTGCACTTAACGACCGAGACCGGCGACGCCTGCAAAGAGTCGTAAATTCTAACAGACAAACAACACTGCGTCAAATAACCGCAGAAATCAATGTGGACGTACAAGGGACTTGTCTGTTAGAACTGTGCGGAGAAATTTGGCTTTCTTGGGCTATTCCAGCAAAAGACCGACTCGAGTGCCTTTACTGACAGAACGACATCGCTTTGCAGCGACTCTCGTGGGCACGTGAGCATATCGGTTGGTCCCTAGATGAATGGAAAACCGTGATCTGTCCGATGAGTCACGATTTCAGTTGGTAAGAGCTGATGGTAGGGTTCGAGTGTGGCGCAGACCCCACGAAGCCATGGACCCAAACTGTCATCAAGGCACTGTTCAAGCTGGTGGTGGCTCCGTAATGGTGTGGGTTGTTTTTTTTTTTTTTTCATGCCATGGACTTGGTCCTCTGGTGCGACTGACCGAACATTGACTGGAAATGCTTATGTTCAGCTACTTGAGATCACTTGCAGCCATTCATGGACTTCATGTACCCAAACAACGATGGGATTTTTATGGATGATAATGCGCGATGTCACCGGGACACAACTGTTCGCGATTGGTTTGAAGAACATTCTGGACAATTCCAAAGAATGATCTGACCATCTAGATCGCCCGACATGAATCCCATCGAGCATTTATGGGAAATCATCGAGAGGTCTGTTCGTGCCCAAACCCTGCACCCTCAACACTTTCACAATTATGGACGTCTATCGAGACAGCATGGCTCAATATTTCTGCAGAAGACTTCCAACGACTTGTCGACATGCCACGTCGAGTTGCTGCACTTCGCCGGGCGAAAGGAGGGCCGACCCGATATTAAGAGGTATCCCATCACTTTTGTCACTTCAGTGTATATTTGTTAAAAAAAAAGCGTTTATAAAGATTTTAATTTGCTTGAGGACATGATTCTTTTTAGCAATTTTAAGGTTTTATAGCATTTACTTTATTTTTATTTTTATTGGATTTGAGATCAGTTAAAAAATAAACTTGTTCAGTGTGCAAGTTCCTAATCATGATGGAAGATTTGGTGGGTGCAACTTTTATTTGTTACACATATTGATTCTTTTTTTTGATATATAGAATAAAATCATTTTTATTTTATCCTTTTTTCCCTTTATTGAAAATTATAGAAGGGAAGTAATATTTAAATTATAGTGTCTACAATTTTTAAAAAATATTGTATATGAATTAATAAAATAAAGTTATTAGTAATTTTTATATTGCTGAACATATATACTTTTGGATGTGTAGGTCGACTTTATTAATCACGATCCATTTAAGGTCAAAGTCAACATTTAGAACATAGCTGGCCGTCGTAAGTTTGACAAAATTAAAGGATGTACTGTTCCCCTTTTGATCTTTTTTAACTGGCGATTTTTTAATGGCGAAGTGCAGGTGTGCAGACATTTCATTGCATATGGACGAAGATGTTTGTCAAAGAAGGTTTCTAAGACGCCTGGTTAGAAGTTAACATTCGGCGATACTGTATTTATTCATCGAGATAAATTGCAGAAATGAAGTTGTTTCTGTGGCGCAGAAGTGATAAAAGAATTTCTCCAGGTATGTACCAAAGGTATCTTGGTGCAGCGGAGATCAAACTTTCCCCACCAAAAAGACTTATCACTACGCTGGTTCTGTATTAGGTAATGTTGACGCCTTCCCCCAATAGTGAAACATACCATCGATTGATTTTTAGGTTGAAATCCAACCAATCATGAAAAAAAGGAAAAGGACAAGAGATCTGAAGAAGGAAAAAAAAAAATGATGGAGATATCGGAAATGAGATAACACTCCAGATCATCACCACGATGGAGTTAATTAATTACCAGATTGGAAACAAGATAGTGACAGAATGAAGAAAAATACAAAATGGACCGATGGAAATAAAGGAGGAAAAAAAAGGTGAAGTCGCAGAGGAGGAGGATAAAAGCAAACATCAATGCATAGATGGAGGTTAACTTAAGAGATTTCGTTAACTAATGTGGAATTAGAATAGTCGGAAAAAAAGTTTTAACTCTAAATATCAACCGTGAGATGACGTATAAGTCTGGATAAGATAAAAAACGGCGGTACTTTTCATTAGAATGAGCCATGAGGTTCCAGACAAGAGATTCTCTCACAGAAATGCGATTTGGACGGCATAAAAACAATACTGCAATTTCCTCCTGTATCCATCGACGCACATCACCGATGGTAAAATCAAGAATAGAAATGTGGTCCCCCAGCGTATCATCGACTTCAGTATTCAAGTGAAAACCTTAATCGAAATGAATTGCTGTTAGGGAAATGGAAATTTACCTGAATGTTTAGACGAAGATGATTGAATCACTTAGAACGCTGTATCAAAACTGTGGGTGCTATTAGTTTTAATTTTCATTATTCTACTTGACAGACCTTTTGCTCTCCACATACTTCTAAAATGTCTGAGATATTTAAATCTTCTATAATATACTTTTACCATGAAAGAAGGAGGTTAATTGATTAATATGTTATGCATATTTTACTATTCTTATAGTTAATTTATTAAAATACATTCAATAAACTTTTATCAGATTAAATACATGATGGCAAGTTAACTTACACTATATGTTACTTGTATTCTGTTTATTTTTTTGAAAATTATGTAGAAATATATTTATTACATTTGAAAGTCAGGTGTCAGTAAAGAAAACTGAATATGTTATTATTAATATAATGCTATTATTAAAATAAATAAATAAGCATTTAATTTTTATTAGTATTTTGAATCATTTATTTCGTGAAAATATTTTCTTTCTCCACATTATCAAGACTATGAGAGAGCTTTCAAACACGCTACACAGAAAAATGGTGCTTGTATGCATTAATTTATTTTTTGTATTTTCAGAATACTCTATGAATTGGAGGTTAGTGATAAAGTCTCTTTTAGTTCATATATATTAGATTTACAGCATAATACATTTAAGATGTTTGTTAAAGTTACAAAATTATATATAGAAAAAAAAAATTGCAAGAAAAATGCTAAATTTTTTTCTTCTTACACTCTTTACATTAAAATCTAACAAAGATATAATTTGTCAACTTGAATAAGAATATATGTTTTGAAAATAAATTGTCAAGTCCATTCTTAAGGAAAATAAAATTTACAGTATGAAACTTTATTCCTTTGTCCATCAATGTACAAAAGATACAGAAGTTGTAATGTTTATTATAAATACTACTAACGTATCTTAGTAATAAGGAAAATAATAAAAAAAATTACTGTAATAAAGCCTGAAAATTCTAAAAAGAATTCTTTTTCTGATTTGTAACATAAAAATAATAAATCAAGTATATAAATATATATATTCACATATGATGTTTTTAAAAATAAATTCCAATTAAAAAATGAAATTCTATGATATCAAATATTTCTCTTTTTAAAGAATCTTTTTCTGAACAAATCAAAAATAAATTTTTTCTGGCAAAAAACTACATATTTTTCTAGTTTAAAATCATTATATTAAGTTAAAAGGTAACTAAAACTAAATATACTAATTTAAAAATATAATTATATTTCCAACATTTCTTTGCATTCAGTCGTTTATAACAATATATTTGTACATAAAATCGCGTTCCGTATTTGTACACAATGTACATAAAATCTGCAATGCATTTATTTTAAATTACTAAAATGTTTTGAATGTTAATAGTATATAATACAATATAATAGTTACAATACAATTTAATTAACTTTCCACTTAATAATCAGCATACTTTTTCCAAGAATTTGAAATTAAAATTTTAGGATTCATCTATTTACCATGGTAGTACATGAAATCTAAAAATAGAGATCTTAATTTAAAATTTCTTAAAAGTCGTATAATTTAGCACCTGAATTCAAAACCTTTGACAAACCCCGGCATGGGAGGCTCTAAGTAATGTAAGTGCTTGGCACTGGTTTATTATAATTACCCTTTAATTAGCGGTGCATATGCATACACACTTCTCAAGTTCGTTAATTAAAGAAGTTTCTGCATATACATTTATTGATTTCTGGACGTCTCGTTTAATGAGAATTTAAGAATTACTGCATATCGCGGTGAAATAGTTTATTGAGGTCTGTTTCTACTTTCTAATTATAATTTTTAATAAAAGAAAAGACTGAGTCAAAAATATTACTAATTTAATAATAATATTATTATAATAAGTTTTACAACACTAATTAAAATTTATCTAATTAGATAATTTAAAACTGTAAGAAAATTTATTTTCCGACACAAAATAATGACGGGTTGTTATAAAATTTAATATATATGCTAAATAAAAATTTACAAATTAACCTTTTTGTGATAATTTTATAAATCTCGCTAGATGTCATTTTGAGTTTACATAAAATATGTACCTCGAAAAAAAAAAAAAAAATGTTTTTTTTTTTTTTTTTTACTTAAACTCAGTCGAAATATAATTATTTCTAATATTATGCAAATATTTTAACATAATTTTGTAATTAAAAAATATGAATAAATTTAAAAATTATTAAAATGAGTTATTTGTACAAATTCATTTTAAAATACATATTCATTTGTACATATTCATTTATTAAAATATATAAATTACAGTTTTCCTAAATTTAGAATGGTAAGGATTTTGCAAAGAATATTTATCTGAATAACAAATTAATAAAAAAAATTATTATTTTTTACCACAAAAAAAAAGTATTTAATAGTTGATAGAATTCTTAATAATTGAAAAATAATATTAAAATAATTTGATTATTATTCATTCAAATTTTTTTTTTCAACCATTTAGTTTATTTTACTTAAAGTGAGTCGAAATATAATTATTTCTAACATTATGTAAATATTTTATCATAATTTTGTAATTAAAAAATGTGAAAATTTTAAAAAATGAATAAAACGAATTGTTATACGTAAAAATTTATTTCCAACTAAAATAACTTAAAAATTAGCATATATACATTTTTAAAAATTAATAATACATAAATTTTAAACACAAATCTTACATTTGTATTACAGCAGAAGGTAGTTTTCGTAGTATGTTTGTTCTTCATGCAGAAACTATTTGAATGAAACTCTTAAAACGGAACATATTCATTTGTTTACCATTTCCAACGTCCCTGAATAATTTAAGTAATTTTTCTAAATCATGAAAAGTATTTGATATTCATTCATTTTATTCATAAAAAATTCATTTATTTTCTATGTTTAAGTAAAGTTGCTAAAGAGATGGAGTTATTAAAATAACTAGATTATTGATTTTAAAAACCGGATGAATGGATAAAGTGATTTATCTAATCGTGCTAATTTTTTATGCAAATAAATCAAATAGTTTTTTTTAGAATTTTTTTGCATAATGAATATATTAAAAATTATAATAAATTTAATAATTCTATTTTGCACATCATAGACATGTATCCTATTCTTCTGCACATCGATACAAAATAGAAGGAAATTTAATTTATTACAATACATAGAAATATAAAAACATTGTACTTGTTCTTCTTAATCCAGAATTAAGAATATCTGTAGGATATACTATAATGTTTTACACTTAATTGAAATTACCTACAGATATATGGAAATTTGCTACGGAATATCTAACGTCAGATTTTGATTAGTACATTTGTAAGAGATTAGTACGCTTGTTTATCTACTTAGATAAAAAATTAATTCTATAATGAGAATCTAAATTTCGAAGTAAATTTATTGGTGGGTTTAGAAAACTAGAATGATGTCTTTTTCGTTTCAAATAACTCAGTTTTATTTTGAAAATCTAAATAATAATAAAAAATTGTTTTATAATATTTTTAATGATATAAATCATCTGTTATCAGCAAAAAAAAAAAAAAAAAAAAAAAAACCATATACTTTCAAATATATAATAACGTATGTCATAAATTTAATGATATAATATTTTTAAATATTTATATTAAGAATAAATCAAATATTTTTATATATATGATAATAAAACAAATAATAAGTAGGACTCGTCGCAATTTTTCATATAGACATAATAAAATAACTAATTGTAAATAGAATATAAATAATTAACAATTTAGCAAAAATTACACTTATTACATATTATATATAACATTGAAACAAAAACATTATCATTACGAATGAAACACACGTATAAATCGGGGTGAACAAACCTTAAATAAATTCAGATTTGTCAGCATAAGTTATAACTTTTAAAACGTTTACCAAAGGACATAATATTAAATTTTTTATACAATTAATAGCTACAACCAATTTGTTTAAAAGTAATTCCGATGTAGTTATGATACTGGAGAAAATTGAGATATTTTTTTTTTTATTATATGTTTTAATGATTTTTTTAACTAAGACTAATATCTCCAAAATTGAAAGAATTTGATGCAATTTGTTTTATATAAAATAATCTTTGAACAATTTATCTAAGCAAATTCAATAATGAGAAGTAAATATGGTCTCTAGTTACAAAATAAATCGATAGGTATGATTTCCTCGTAAAGATATTATTGTCGTTGTTTGGGGTATTAGAATAAAATAAACATTTTACCATTAGAACAAATATAATGTCTGTAAAAAAGTGCAAAATATCAAACTAGACTTTTTATGAAAAAAGGCAAAGGAAAAATTGAAAAGAACTGAATTTGTTTTTTAATATTATATTAGAAAAACTTTCACCGATTTCAAATGTATAATGTATTGTTTATTTATTGTCAACAGTGAGGCTTTCTGAATTTAATGCAACATGAATATCTCTTCAACTATATATACATTCAATTTTACTTATTGAAATCATTTATTTTTACATTTACCACATATAATTTTTTTCTTTCAAATTTTTAAAATAAATCATTTTTATCAAAATGTATAAAATATAAAACTATATCGAATAAATTACATAAGTCGTTTGTAACTTAAAACTCATTAAGAAATATATTGACAAATATTTTAATTAAAATCAAAATTTTAAACATATTAAATATTCTTCTAGTAAAATTATAAAACGCAGCATACACAAATATTTATTAATGAAACATTAATTTCTTTCAAGTTTTCAATATATTTTTAATTGTTTTAAACTTTTCTTGGATCTCAAACACATAAATAATTAATTTAATTTCTGTAAAGAAAAAAATAAAATATTGTATAAAGGAGAAAAAAGTGGATTATTCATATCCCCCTAAAAGATGGTATAGACTGTTTATTAAAATATATATACATATATCACAGTTTTCCTAAAATTAGAATAAGGATTTTTCCAAGAATAATATTTTTCTGAATAACAAATTGAAAAAAAAAGATGTAATATTTTTACCACATAAAAATAATTGATAATTAATTGGATGCATAATTATCGAAAAATAATATTAAAATAATTTGATAATTATTCTGTGAAAAATTTATTATTTCGAAAAATATAAAAAGAACAACAATTATTTCTGAGAATATTCTATATTCAAGGGAGAAACACCATGGTCAGAATTGCCTCAAGAAAATCCTAGAATAGGCACAAAATGAATAAATGGTGTAAGGTTGTAATTAGAGGGAAATATTTATTGGACATAAATTATAGATGTAGTACTATATGGGTACATTTAATATTGATTTGAATTCATGTCTTCGGTACTTTTCTGTAGTGGGAAATATTTGTTGGATATAATGTATCTATATAGTATTACATCTACAATTTTAATATTGTTTTGAATTCATGTCTTCGGTACTTTTCTGTAGTGGGGAATTTTTATGGGACATAAATTAAAGATGTACAGATGTAGTATTATATGGGTACATTTAATATTGTTACAGGAAATGTTTAAGAATTCCAACATAAGGATGATGCTCTTCTGACATCAACGTAGCATTCTTCATTGGACACGGTCTAGTGGTTCTGCAACATTACATTTAACATTTGCTGGAGCATTCATTGTACTAATTGAATGTGCTTTCCTAAAGATAAGTTGTATGAAAAATACCCCAAGCTTGAAAATTCATGTCCTCGGCACTTTTTATAGAAATCCCTACGCAAAAAGTCTCATGCCCACTATTATTTTCAAGACACATTAACAGAAACAGTTAATGATGCAATGATTCGGTATTCAAAACGCACTCTAAATAAAGACTCATAATGCAAGGAGTAATAATAAATAAACAAATGAGTAACATCATCATTTGTTTATTTATTATTCATAATCATATTGTTCCTCATTATATCTACCAAAAGTGTTAAATAAGTACAAAATATAAATAAAGCTATATTTTAAAATTCTTTTCGCAAAAAAATTCGGTTTAAAATAAAGATAAATAGAAGAAATTTATATATTATATTTATAATTATAAATTTCAATAAATTTATATTGAATTTTGGAACAAGATATAAGAAAAAAATAAAATAAATTTATTTAATTTGCATGCATCAATAAATTTATTTGTATATCGTTTTAAAATTGATTGTTATAAATACCTTTTAGTAAAAGTTAGAGCCATATATGAGTATGGTATTGATTCAGTGTTGTTTCATGATTGAAACAATTGTTTCTTAAGTGATGATCCCGAACTTTTGGCTGTCATGTTTATTAAAAATTTTATAAGACAGCACTGAATAACTGCAACACATAACACAATTATATAACAAATATTTATAGAATCATCTTAAATGCAGTTCGTTTAAGCCAGTTCGTTTTGTATACCCTTCGCACTGATTGGAACTCTTCTTTCGATACTTTGTGCACTCTATTTTCTCTTTTTCCTTCTCCTTCTCATTCTCCTACTATCGGCTCCAAAGTTGAACGGGCTACAAAAAAAAAAACGTCCAATGTCTAACGTGTAAGGGTCTACCATCCTTGAAAAGGACAATCTATCAACTTTGAGTTCAAGGTTTGTAGCATTTTGTGTGAATGTATGGTGCACTTTACTCTTATTATATATCAAAATAGAAACTCGATGATGCAATGTAAATATTACACAAAAGTTTCGTAACATTAATTGCGTAATAAAAAATAAAACGATTTCATTCATTTTGACTGTTTTCGTTTCAAAATAAAAACAATTATATGTAATTCAATATTCAAATTACAATAACAATTTAATTTCACTATTTTATATGCAAAAATAATAAATTATTCACAAATCTATAAAATTCATTCTTGTTTTTCATTGTAGTTTTTAAGTAATAGTTACGCTTTTTTTTTCCCCTTGAGCTCAAACATATAAACATTTTTTTTTAAATACTATTGCTTATGAATTACTTTTCATTTTATATAGTAAAAAACGAAAAATATCATATTGAATTCTAGAATATTTTGAAGTAGTAGAACAAAAGAATGAAGTTTCAAGAGAAATTATAAAAGTTTCTTTGTATCATATTAAAAGAAATGCAAAATAATGTCAGCAAAAACAGATAATGAAAACATCTGTACAATTATTTCATTTCAGTTTATTTCCAGAATCCTTCATACAGAGTAATACTTTTCATTCACGTTAAATTCACAGTATTTTTTGAAAATCAATAGTACAGAAAATATCTTACAACTAATTCCCAGCAGGCCTTTAGAAATGTACTCATTTTTAAAGTGGATCCCAAATTGGTTCGTATTCTATAACTGACAAAAAAAGTTCTTGAAATTTTATGAAATTGGTAAGAAGGAGCCATTGAGTGCTTTTTCCCAATCCCCCTGGTTATGGCTTTTCTTTTATCGTATTCAGTGCCATGCCCAGAGTCTATACTGTTTACTGGCTATGACGTTTTTGAGTCATTGCCCGCGACGTTTCAATTTCCCGTTTAAAGTAAAAGACATATTTCTTCTTGTAGGCAATCATGTCGCAGAAAACCATTGCATGTAATATATTTTAGTAAATTTTTATATAAGAAAAAAAACAATATAATGTTTTGGAAATGATTTCAAAAATGTTGATGTACAAGATAAAAATAAAAATATAAGTTGTAAATATTAAAAAGCTGCATTGCTGTAAATTGAGTTATTTTAAATATTAAAAAAAAATGAAATGTTATATTACCTCATTAAATAAGTAAAGTTGTTAATTTATAATTAAATTAATAATTAAAATAATTTAATTTATTTAAAATTAAATATTTTGTATATAATTTTCAAATTCAAATAAAGAAGATGACTATTTTAATTTTTTTTACTGAAACAAAAAAATTAAATTAATGACTTAAAGTAATTTAAAAATCATTTCATAATGCTTTATTGTATACTTTTGAAATAATTATTTATCTTTAAAATTTTTCAATATATTAATGAGTTTTATACAGTGCTGCTTAGTGTATCAGTTTTATGACATTTAATAATTTTATCTTTAAAATATTATATATATATACATATCCATATACGTGTTTGTTAAACTGATTTAAAATGTAATTAAATAAGTAATAAACATTTAAATATGGGAAAATTGGTTAATGGATTTATTAATAAATATTTATTACTTATAATAGTTTTTTTTTCTTCTAATGCAGCTGGCAAATAGACCGTGATCTTTCGCCATAAGGACTGCACCGATGTTACTCACTTTGCATTACCCAGGGGGCGCGTGTAACTTGATGGTAAGTCACGGACGCGGGGTAACAATGACCCCGCAGCACTCTACGATCCTATTAGGACCGGGACCTACAGCTTAAAGTGGATTCCGAACCACTACAAACACCCATGGGCAAAGCCGGGATTTGAACCCGATACCTGTGGTACCGAACGCCAGAGATTACTTATAATAGTACATGAACATAATTTATCAATTTATATTCTTTGCAGAAGCTGCTTCATTCATGTTAATCATGTGATGTTTTTGTTTTAAATTTCGTAACATAAACTAAAAGAGATTCCTTCATTAACTTCTAATTCACAAGCACGTCTAGATTAACAACACATTTTTATCTATGCGGGTTCGAAAGACCTCAGAGGGGCTGATAATATGGAAGGAGAAAACACTAACAAGAAAGATTTATGTTTAAAACAATTAACATTAATGTGTATCAATATTATCACATTCAGTAATATTTGCTAATAACTAAGACATAAGACAGGTAAAGCTAAATTGATATCACGAAATTTTTAATGTAATAAAAGATTACTTAATGTATTTCAATACAATGGTTTTTAAGAATAGTAAAATATACATAATATATTAATTAATAAACCTCTTGCTTTCAAGACAAAAATCTATTGAAGGAGTTTTTACGGTCCCAAATCCATTTAGACTATGTGGAGGACAGAGGGTCCGTCAAGTACAATAATGGAAATTAAACCAATAACTAATAACACTCACAGATTTGACACAACTTTCAGGAAGACTCTGTCAATGACGCCGATGGAAATTTAAGTAAACGTCCGTTTCTTTAATGAATGAGATTCTCCTGCGTGAGTTGCCATGATGAACAGACACAATTTTGATGGGCAATAAGCGTAGACGTATGCAATGCGTCACAAATGTTGGACTCGTCCTCGCCTACCGACCAACTGGTTACCAATCATGCTGTTATGATTTGTAATAATATTAAGCAATTGGAATTCGACAAAACAATTTAGCACACAACATGTAACACATTTAAAGACATCTAATTAAATATTCGTAGATTGATTCCACTTCTAAGTCGAAAATAAAGATATTAATTTACACGCTGGATCGCGAAATATACGTCCTCTCTGGGTAAAATTCAATAAATAAACTGGGTTGTGCTAAATATAATTCCTTTCGGGACGAGGGATTATCAACTAAATGTTTATGAACAGAAGCGAGTGAATTGCGCTTTTATCAGCGGTAGCGCCAGTTGCACGAGGCCATCACCTGGCCATCAGGTCCCTTATTTTGAAGTTTATATACAACCTTATTTGTAATTCTTCTATTTCGTTTGCTTTCCAACTTTAATGTTAGCTGAATATTACTTTAACCGAATTTAATATATATATATCTCTATCTATATATATGCTTTTTACGTGGCATGTTACCAATTCACTATTCACTATCTGTTCAGCAATTATGTAATTTCATAGCATGCTTATCCCTTTTATTGCGTTCAAACTTTTATCTCAATATTACTTTAATCAAATTTAAAATATATATATATATATATATATATATATATATTATATATATATATATATATATATATATACATATATGCTTTTAAGTGGTTTATTGCCAATTCATTATGTATGTCAGCCATTATGTGATTTCATAGCATGTTCATCCACTCTGCGTGGCTTCTTTAATGCAGTGCTAATGCACAAAACAATAATTCAAATCTGATTTCTAGCTCCTACACGTAATATAAATGATGAGCAGGTAAACCAAAAACAACTTCCGTGCCTCGAATGTTTTTTTGGCGAAGGAAGGCATCAGGTAACGAAAGGAGATAAAAGAGCGTGACTTTTTTATCAATTCTCTTCGTGGCTCTCTCTCGATTTCTGCGTGAGTCGGTAAATAGAAGATCATTTTGCAATGTCACGTGTGAAAGGACTTCCTGCGTTAGTTTTTACTGCAAATCATAAATCACGGCAATGGACATTCAATATTCTTTTGATTCGAGTTGAGCATTTTGAAATGGCAGAGGTTTTTTTTGTATTTTAAATCAGTGGCCGGGTAAAACATTTTTTGGGGAAAAAGAGAACTTAATCAAGTTTCAGTGAGAGAATCTTTACATTTGTTACTTGAGTTTTTTTGTTGTTTGATGCATTGAAATAGAGGTTTAATGGAAAACTATATCATTTCCTCTTGACCAAAAAAATCAACAATTTATTAGTTGAATACTCAGAATAGTATTAGAATATACTCAGATAGTTGTACATTTTTTAAAAAGTTTTATCTAATTTCTAAAGTAAGCATCAACACTCATGTCCATAAATTAAGGATAATTAAGAAGTTCAGGCAAAGAAAGAACCTATTTACACAAAACAGTATAACATGGTTAGTATGATGGTTAATATGGAGTATGTCTCCCGGACGACGCAATACAGGCCTTACAACGCCTAGGCATGCTGAGTATCAAATTATCAATCTGATCTTGGGGAATATTACACCACTCATCGAGCAATGCCCTCCGAAGTTCCGGTTGACAGGTGGGAGGGGGTTGACGGGCTGCAATTCGTCGGCCAAACATATCCCACATGTGCTCTATTGATTCAAGTCCGGTGAGTATGTTGGCCCATCCATGCGGGTGATATCCTCCAATTGAAGGCATTCGTCTACAATGTTTGCTCGGTGAGGACGGGCGTTGTCATCAATAAACCGAAATTCAGCACCCATGGCGCCCCGAAACAAACGTACATGTTCTTCCAGAATGACATCCCGATAGATGTGGCCTCTCATCGTTACACTCTGAACATGCAGGTCAGTTCTGGAACCAAGAATAATTCCTCCCCAAACGAGCCATCCTGCACTACCGTAACGGTGTCGTTCAATGGTGTTCTCTTGGTGGTGACGGGTGCCTGGCGCTCTCCATACGAAAGTCCGGCGAGAATCAGACTGAAAACTAAACATGGACTCGTCGGAAAACATCACATAAGACCACTGTTGCGGTATCCACAATGCACGTTATCTACTCCAGGTTAATCGCAGGCGACAATGAGTTGCGGTAAGTGGAACACATCTGACAGGCCTACGAGCATATAGACCAATGTGCCCTAAGCGTCTGTACACGGTCTGTCTTGAAACTGTCGTACCGGTAGCTGAAGCGAACTGACGAGACAGGTCTGATGCTGTGCTCCGTCTGTTTCTTTTGGCAGTAACTGCTAAATACCGGTCCTCATTCGGCGTTGTAACTCGTGGGCGACCTGTACTGTAACATCTACTCACATTACCATCATCTTGGAATCGTTGTCAAAACCTGGAGATGACACTCTGGGCGATTCCAAGTTCCTCGGATACTTCCAGCTGGGTATGTCCACATTCCAGTCGCCCGATAATTCTACCACATAAAAATCCCTCAAATGCTTCCTTTGTGCCATAACTATGCGGTTATTACTTTGAAAGGCTTTTAAAGCGCTTGTGAACAATTTTACTTCTTTGCCACCATTCCTTATATACCCTCTGTTACACTCTTGTCATTGTGACGTGCTATCCGCGACATCTGGTGGTTTCCTGTAATTTGCATATTCTTCTTCAAGATGTGTGTGATAATTCTACAGATGTGTAATCAAGTTGTTGCTGTTCTTATTTCTTATCGTACACGTAGATCGAAGAGATTGTAGATCAAGAACACGTAGATCGAAGTCTGATTGGCCTCGTGACGTTGACTTTTAACGGCCTAGAGATGTCAACCCTACCGCCAACCTCTACAATCATATTAGACAGGGACCTCTTGCTTTAAATAGATTCCAAAAACCGCAAACATCTAGGCAACGCCGGGAGTTCGAACACGAAACGTGTGGCAACGAGTAGTAGAGCGTTGGCCATCTGGTTTATAAGCAAACATATTTGTAATTTTTGCACTCCTTTGCATTCAAATTTTAATTTATCTGAATATTACTTTAGCCAAATTTAATATATATATATATATATATATATATATATATATATATATATATACATAGATATACATATATATGTATACGCTTTTCAAGTGGTGTATTACCAATTCACTATGTGTGTCAGCCATTATGGTGGTTTCATTGCTTGTTCATCC
>BPLR01019383.1:0-70544 GCA_021605095.1 Caerostris extrusa
AGCCTGATTATCAATGAATTTATTACTTAACTACTTTCTAGAGCAAATTATTACAGTAGAAGTGTACTTGTATCAAAAGACCACAGAGTATAGCAAAAAGTATAGAGAAATATTATTCCATCACACTGTCAATAAGTATTTGGCTAATGTTTCTAATGTATTTTTAACTGAAATGTGTTCAGATTTGTATAAAAACGGAATACACCCACAGTATCAATCCATTCAAAACAAGACATTATAAAACTTCTTAGTATATAAATGGTGCCTGATGGCTGGGTGACTAGTGTCTGGATTCCAGTACTGT
This sequence comes from Caerostris extrusa, assembly GCA_021605095.1. NCBI lineage: Eukaryota > Metazoa > Arthropoda > Arachnida > Araneae > Araneidae > Caerostris > Caerostris extrusa. The sequence goes on from BPLR01019383.1 coordinate 305, forward strand.
AGATTTCAGGTTCGAGTCCCGGCTATGCCATGGATGTTTGTAGTGGTTCGGAATCCACTTTAAACTGTAGGTCTTTATGATTACCTAACTGTAGAGATTGGGCGTAATACAGCCCGTAGAAAGCATCTCCTCTGCCAGTAAGCAGACGGCCTTGCCCATTATTGGGTTGCGCTATGATGAGTATAGAAATATTCTTTCAGAAAAACTAATGATTTAATTTATTTACAAAATGTTCACATAAGCATTCATAAGAAATTGTATAATGTAATTTCCCATCTTGTGTTTATGAAAAATTGATTTCTTATATTTTACTTACAATATTTAATGAATAATTTCTATAATACTTTTTTTCTGAAAGAAATCAAATTAAAACATCTATGAAGTATTTTAATTATTGGTGTATTAATTAGACAAGAATGAAGTTAAGGCTAATGTAAACAGTATCACATGTCGCAAAAAATTCAAAATGACAGTAATGAAATAAAACTTATTAGATTATATCTTTATTAAAGTAAAAATAAGACTTTATTTATGGAATCAAAATAGTCAACTTTATGAACGTAGAATTTATATTACTTAATATAAATTAATTAAATTATGATGAGTAAAGAAACCAAAATTATAAAAAATAAAATTTTTAATGTTTGTTTTCCAAGATATGAAATTTTTTTTTATTTTATTAGAATTAAAAATTTAAAAGCATATTTATTAAGCAATTCTGATTTAGAATTTAATTTCGTTGCCATTAGAATGTTAACTTAGTAATTTATGCGACTTATTTAATCATATCAAGTTATAAAAAAAATCAATGTAAAAACAAAGGCACGAATTAAGATTTAAATAAAAAAATCAAACTTTGTTTTCAATATAAAATAAAGTGAATGAACCAGTTTTGAATATGTATTTTTAGAATGCTTTTGTTTTTCCTAAATGAATATTAATATGTAGATTTTTTTTTTTTAAAGATACTAACATGTTTTTTTAAATTTAGGAAGTTCACGTTGCCTTTGTGGGTGAATAAATAATCATTTTTATTAGACTAGAAAAAGAAAAAATATTTTGCTTTAAAAAAAAAATTGCATTAAGAGTCGAAAACTGTTTCTTTGCTTAAAAATCTTTAAAATAATAAATTTTCTTTTGCTTAAAAATCTTTAAAATAATAAATTTTCTTTGCTTTCATTCTATTTACTAAAAAACAAAATTCCGTTGCTTTTACAAAAAAATATGAAGGAGAGTTCGGAAGCTAAAAAGAATGTTAGACATAAAAATGGCATTTAATTTTGTATTAATTGATAGTAAATATTTAAATGTCCATTTTGAAGTAAAAGAAACATTTTCAATGTAAATGCAATGAATAAAATAGATTTGTTACCCATGAGATATATGGGATTTTTTTTGGGGAAGTTTGTGTCAGTGATGTACTGGACCACATTCAACGTTTCTTAATGTTTAACTTTTTTAAATATCTTTTCTCGTGCTATTTTTATAGGTTGATATAAATTTCTTTTTTTTTATTGGTTTATATAAATTTCTTTCTCGAGTTATTCTTATCGGTTTCTTTAAAATTTCTCTCGAATTTGTTTTATTGGATTCTTTAAATTTTTTTTCTCGAGTTATTCTTATTGGTATCTTTAAAATTTCTTTCTCGAGTTATTCCTATTGATTTTTCTTTTGAGTTATTCTTATTGATTTCTTTTAAAATTTCTTTTTCGAGTTATTCTTATTGGTTTCTTTTAAAATTTCTTTCTCGAGTTATTTTTATTGGATTCTTTAAATTTTATTAAATTCAAGAAGGTCACTTTCAGGTTCATGGGAACATTTTAATTTTTATTTACAAGAATAATTAATTTTTTTAATTTTTATATATATATATATATACACTGAGAACTATTGGTTATTTAAAGATATAAATTTGATTCACAAGGAAATTCACTCCAAGGTCAGAGATTTTAAGAATTCGTGAATCTACTGTGTAGACAGACGACATCTCCGACTTGTTTAGTCCCCTTCACAGAAAAGAGAAAAACAACACTTCTTGTCGACTCGCAGCGGAACACTTTCCTTCTCTCAAAATCTCCCTTAAGAAAGTCCATCAAAAGAAGGGGTCAGGTTCCCTCACTTCTCATTGAAGTGTATAATTCCTCAACCTATGGTCTATCGCCAGTTACAATGCAGCAAGTCATTACAAGTGTCGGTGTTCCAGCCAGACTATCCAGCCTCACAAAATGTCGCTGTTATCAAACACATAAGGGACCTTTTCATGCTAGACATAAAGTACGCTGGATACAACTGCCACTTATCATAGACGAGATGGTAAGATTGTAATCTTTTGTGTTTAGGGAACATGGTTTTATTTAAATTCTAGATTATAAGAGTAAACCAAAATTATTTTATATTTTACCAAATGCAACGGAAAACATGTTTTAGCATTTTATTGTTAAAGCACGTAAGTAAAAGTGATTTACCTAATCTTTTAACCTAACTAGTATAATAAAAGATTGAACTATTAAAAGTTTCGGTATAAAATATATTTTTTTCATTATTAATATTGTAGGGTTATAGAAAGGGAATTGGGGGAGGAGAAGGACATGATAACTCTCTTATTGATGTGTCAAACAGTAAGACCAATCTTCAATTCAAAATTCCGGCGCTTATGGAATTTCAATATTCTTTCTTTTTTTAGGTTACTGGCACTGTCCTTTGACATCTGTGGGAAATTTGAGGTCAAAATATTCATTAGTGTTTAGATACGCTTGGCTTTGTGAGACGCTAAAACTAATTCCGCTGATTTTGAAATGTCTGAATTAATTGAGCACAGAACTTGCATTCAACTTAGTTTGTGGAAAGGTATAGAATGTTGCATTCGGTGAGCATTCCTATATCGGAAAGAAATATTTAGAACTGATATAAACAGTTCAAAGAAGGCAGAGAACGCGTTGAAACGAAGAGCCTCTGGTCGACCATCAACCTCAACCAACGAAGCTCACGTCCAAAACATTAAAGATTTGGCGCTTGAAAACCGTCGATTTACAATTAGAGACCTTACTAATGATGTTGAAATTTCAAAAGTATGGGTCAGTTCCATTTGGATCTCAAACGGGTCAAATCTTGATTGGTGCCAAAAAAACACTGAATACTCCAACTCACACTACATTGTATCTTCGTGACGTTTTTGCTAAAAATTAAACCCATATCGTTCCACATTCACCGTACTCACACCGTGAGACTTCTGGTTATTCCCTAAACTCAAAAGACCACTCCGGGGACACCGTTTTGAGTCGATTGAAGATATTCAACGTGAATCGCCGCAGCGCTTTGAAGGCCATCCCTGCCGATGACATTTTAGCATGCATTGAGGATTGGAAAAAAGTTGGCATAAGTGCATTGTATCAGGGGGGATTACTTTGAAGGCGATGAAATAAATTTTGAAAAATAAATAAAGAGTTTTTGAAAAAAATTGGTCTTACTCTTTGGGCACAGTAGTACACGACAGGAAAATAAATAAATCCAAAAAAAAAAACTCTACACCTTCCATCTGAGAAGGGTATATATAAAATACCTCATATTAATTAGCGAAAACGAGCATCGAATCCGTGACGTTCATCTCGGTAGTACAATGGCATTTTACTAAAATATACCTGTCAAAAGTAACATTAAACACTCCATTCTATATATCAAAATGTTTATATTTACCTTGAATCATACTATTTATTTCATCTATAAAGCTAAAATGTCACATAAATTAAAACTTTTTTTCCGAGCTCAACTATTAATATAAACTTTATTTTTAAATTCTGTAATAGCTTCGAATAACAGACTACAATAACAATAATAAAAATATTCTTTATTCTTATTCTGCTATTCTTTCTGAAGGCACATGTGGCGTGGGAGATAGCATTTGGTTTTTTAGTCAGAAAGTAAGCTTTTAGCTGAAAGAAAACTAATTTGTCATCACTGCAACTTTCATTGATCTCTGCGATTTTTATGTTTGAGTAAAAAATCTAGAAGGTCGCATAAATAACAGGTGGGCTGAAAAGTTCATAGGCTGACACATAGATGATGCTACTAGTATTAAATCCATATGATTTTTAGTTAGCCCTAACTTCAAAAAACACGTGTATAAATTTGACAGCTGTTGCACTATTAGTATGTGAGTTAAAGCATTTTTAGTGAAGCAACTTTTGTTAGTTTGAAAAAATGGATAAAAAGGAATTTCGTGTGTTAATAAAGCATTGCTTTTTTGGCGAAAAAAATACTATTGAAGCCAAGGCTTGGCTTGATAAACATTATTCGGACTTTATACCAGGAAAATTCACCGTAGTTTGCTAAATTTAAACGAGGCGAAATGAGCACCAAGGACGATGCACGCAGTGGACGCCGCAAAGAGGCTGTTACCGACGAAAACATCAAAAAAGTCCACGAAATAATTTTTGATAACCGTAAGTGAAGTTGATTGAGATAGCTGCGACCCTAAAGATATCAAAGGAACGTGAACGTGCTGTTAACTGATTCTTATGTCGCGAATCACATAAAATAAGAATCTTGCATCCGGTTTTTAAAAGACATAAAAAGTCAGCCAAGATGCTTTGACCTTTCTACAAAAGTCCGAAGATATGTGTGGTCTAAAAATATAACTTTATCTTCCGTGAAGATATTTTAGTTTTGAAAAGACTAAAAGATAAAAAAATAAAAAATAAAAAAAAAAAAAATACAGATGTGAAAAGAAATAAGAAAGTTATTCGATTAGAAAGTTTAATAACAATAGGAAAATCTTTAAAAGATAATTTTTTTCTTTAAATTTATTGTAGAAAATGCTTGTTGGGTTTTTTTCGTAAAAAATTAACAGTTTAATAAAATTTAATATGAAGTCATTTATTAATATATTTATATTATATTATTATTATATCATTTATTATTATATTAATTCATTTATAAATATATTGAATTAATTTAATAATGATTATTAGTTTGTTGATAATTAGTTAATTTTAGTAATGGCTCCTGCATCGTATTTTTTGAATGTATAATAATTTCCTTAAATGAATTTAAGATTTAGCACAAATATATTTTTTTTATTTTTGTCTTAAAATCTTAAAATAATTTTATAATTTGATCAAAAAAATCAATATTAAACATTTATGTCATTGCTGTACTTAAATTCATATTTTTCTCTTAACATAAAATACCTTACGTTCATCTAATGTATAACCCAAATCAGTACACCATTGAAAATGGAAAATGTTATTACAGTCTAAATGAAATGATTTCAGCATTGCTTTTTAAATAGAAGCGAAAACTTTTCAAAACTTTCAATTATGTTTAAAAAATGTACTTTTGAAAATTAGAAAAGCCTTAGGCTTTTCAGTAAGTTTTAAATTCTACAGTAACAGTTTGAATAGAAAACCAATCAAGCTTATTTGCTATCCAAACTTTCTCATCTAATAGCCCTACAAAAGGATCATAAAAATTTAAATAATGACTGCATTCAAATATTTTGAATTAAAATACATGCTTGCTATTATAATTACATGCACTAAGCTTTACTAAAGAATGTATTACAGATGGTGTCTCAACAGTTTTTCTTTCTATATAGATATTTTGACATGTATACACTATTTGAATTAAATATATTATATATACATATATTTTGACATGTATACACTATTTAAATTAAATATATTATATATACATATATTTTGTTTTTTAATAGCAAGATAAGAATACATAAATTAAAACCAAGAAGGACATAAAGAGAACTCATTATAATGAGATAGTGATACGAATTAATATAATGTAGATTAAATTTATATATAGAATATCTTGTATTATAATAATAAAACCAATAAATAAATGTATTAAAAAATACTAACATTTATACACTTCATTCTTTCAAGATATGTATTTCTAACTAATTGGGTTCTTAATTTCCCTTAAATTCAATACATTTTAATAAAAGAATTCAAACTAAATGAAGGGAACAATGCATTTAAATTAAGTTTAGTTTTATTGTTAAATATAACTATAAATACATATATTTCTTTATAAAGAACACTTTCTTCGTTTTCTTGTCAAAAATATAAGAAATTATTTTTTAAATATATTTAACTGTATTCAGATTAATTCAGAAAAAATGGAACTTTTAGAACTTTGAATTGGAGAAAAAAAATGGAATTTTGGAACGGAAACCAATAAGTAAGAATAAAATAGAAACATAAAAATAAAACATTTTTTAACGTTTCAGAATAAAATACACTTAAAATTCTATCCAAACAAATTATGATCAGTTTTTATTTCATTCTAATTCTTCGATCCATTTATCATTTGGCTTTTCTAAGAAGGCTTGACTGTCAGAATTTCTACGAATACATACCATGAATAATTCTTTAGAATGAATTCAGAAAGAAAGGAATATGAATGGTAGGCGAATTCGATTTTTCTTCGTTCTTTTTAGGACCAATAAGATGCGGTGATATATATACATATGACACTCTGAAAACCATTTTCTTGATCAAAAATAAAATGAGTTTCCCCTGCCCATGACAGAACTGGTTGTAAATTCCGAAGAAAATTCGATACACTTTCTTTTATTTTATATAGAGACTTTAAATTCTTTCCCTGAAATGTTGAAGTATTTTATATCTGAAAGCTTTTTTATATCATGATATAAAAGCCCCTTTTCTGACGATTGATCTTTAAATAACTTTAAAAACAATGTTAAATTGTTGCTGGCATTTTAAATTTAAAACAAATAGTCTAAACGCTTTATTTGCTAAAACAATGATATTATTAAGTAACCTTATTTACATGACATAAAATGTTTATAAGCGACCTGATGGCCGAGTGACTAGCGGTCTGGCAATCGGTGCCAATCAATCCCAGCAGTACAATGGATGTTTGTAGTGATTCGAATCAACTGTAAAGCCCAACTTTGGTCAACTTCAACTTCGGTCCCTGTCTAATATGACTACTACTACTACTACTACTCCTCCACCACACCACACCACTGTGCCTAGAGCTGAGTTGCCCCTATACAGTTTGGGAATGATGTGGGTGAAATGAATGGACGCACGATGGAGGCGGGAAAAGTTTTGCATAATTCACTTTTGGAGGTACAGAAGCTGAACAATGGGGAAAATTCATACAAGAACAGAACCAAATATCAAAAATTAAAAAAAAAAAAAATTGAAGAAGGATGAAATATGAAATACGAAAAATATAAAAACGTCAGGTAAGATATTAAAAGCAATATAATACAATAAACATTACATAGGAGATTATACAAATCAGAGAGCTGGAGGAATATTCATCAAATCAATTATTATAGAATTTAGGAAATCTTAGTAGCTAATAAATAAATAGACAGTAGAAGCAGTTGCTACAAAATTATGGACAAGGGTAATAAAAAGGCAGGAGATATTACGTAAGAGATAAATATGCTAGGTATATAACTAGAAAAATGGTATTCGCATAAAAATTTTTGTTTGTGCAATTTGGAGTCTAAATGAAAAAGAAAAACGAATTGTTTCAAATTTAGTGTGCCCTAGAAATATGCTCATGCACTCACTTAAATTATATACATTATGATACAAAAATTTCCTTTGATACATACACAAGCATAAATTGTTTTGAAATACAAATTACTTAAATATGCAAACATAATACGGTTATGTTACCTTAAATATATATACAAGCAAAAATTATTTTATAAAGCTAATTACCTTACATAATACACAATCATGATTTTTTTTTTTCCTTTTTTTTTTTTTTTTTTTTTTATGCAGCGAATTACCTTAAATATTCTAACACAGTATATGCATGCACTTAGATTACTTTAAAGAGTAAAATTACTTTAAGTATACACTCAAATATATATACACACACTTAAATCTTTGTAAGAAGCAAAATTATAATTATACACACATGATGATTAAACACATTTTAATTGTTTTATAAAGCAGGATTATTCTGTTTATAAATACACTCACACACGCACAGATTAAAAAGAATATATATATATATGTAGAAAATAAGTATGTTACTAAAAATTGTTTAAAGATTTGTGTACTAAATATTGTTTGACACTTAGTCCGGGATAAGTAAGATTTGATTTTCACAAATAAAGATTATCATGATCTTTTAAGTTTTCGGATAAAGAGTCGAGACCCTTTGCATTTTAAGATGTTAATCTTCCATTGAGTAGTATTCTCTTTGGAAGGTTTCTTCATATGCCATGATAAAGTAAGTGGGCAGGAGGTAGTGTCTAATATGACTGTAAGACGGGGGCTGACAACGATACGTAAAAAAAAGAAAACATCTGATGTTTTAGAATCTGGTAATAGGAAGATGACCTTGGCCCACGGTGGGCTGTTGCGCCTATGAAGAAGATAACTATATGAGTAAATTATTCAATATTTCAAAAGGGTTCTGTGAATATGATAAATAATTTAGCGTAGAGCGTTGGACCTAAGGTTGATAAGCCTATCCCGTAAAAGGAAAATTCCTGTCTAGAAATTTGCTAGTAGGTCTTGGTTCAGCATGGTGGCTGCCACGCCATTGAAAAAAAATTTATGATATGTTTATATAATAGTTAATAATAGTTATCTTAGTCTACATTTAATGTATGCCATTTTTTGCAAGTACTTTATACTCATGTGTGTATTAATTTTCAATTACGTCGGATTTATTTGAGCAAGTCCGTCTTTAAATTATAACAATGAATTAATATGGATCTTTTAAGTTTTAGCTATACTAAAAATTATATTAAAAAACAGTGCTATCCCTTTCATGGAAATATGGAAAATTATTATGCTGTGAGGCAGGGGTCTCCAAACTACGGCTCACGGGCCAAATCCGTCCCGCCAGTGTCATCAATCCGGCCCGCGATAACGAATAGCTTATTGTTGTTGTAATAAGTTGGATAAAAAACACAGAATGATAATAACTCGGTTTTTATTGGCTTGCTAGGTAAAGCTGAATGACAAAATAATACGCGGAAAATTTAACTTCTGCATAACAACTAACAAATAATTGAAATGAATCCCGCTAAAGTTATAAACTAGTGAACAGAAAATCCCGCGGTTACCCCTCGGTATTGGGGTAAAAAAGAGTATCGATTTATGTATGTATATCGATGTTTTGAATGTATATATAAAAATCGAATATATGATTTTTGTCCTGTTTTTCCCTCAAGAACGGAAAAGCTTACCATAGAAACTTTGGAGAATGCTGATAACGCGAATGAAACCTGGGGTATCCACTTGTCAAAAAAATACTAATGAGATTTATGTAATTGTAATTTTTCACTGACAATAGTGGATCAATTTTACTTGTAACAAATTATTAAAAGAGATTTAAGATGCTCATCGGTTAACTTAGATCTATAAACATTATTTGTGTACTTCAGTTTGGAGAATGAAGCGAATTTAGCAAGCGTATACCCGCTCAGAGCGCGTGCTCGGCGACTGGTCTAGAAATTATAGATAATGGCAGAAAAATGAAAACTGTTTTGGCCCTCGGTACTTACTGGAGTAAAAAGTATGGCAAGAAGGCTGGAAAGTTTGGAGACCCCTGCTGTAAGCGATTGTTGCCGAACTAGTTGAAAACTGTGACAAGTTGACAACTAAAATAAATTTTACGCCCCAAAATAGTTCGTTGAAATTTTAAATGATATTTGGAAAACCCCCTGAATTTAAATGAAGATTTAATGGTCTTTTAAAGGGAGATTTATAAAAGACTAAAATATTAATTGTTGTTTAGAATAGTTTCTAAGCGACTGGCACAATATACTTTGAATAAATTTTCAATTTTTTTTTTTACCCGTTCGTTTGTTTACTTTTTTTATCATTGTAATGTGTCTGCATGAAAATTTGTGAAAAGCCATAGCTTTTAAATTATGAAATCTTTACTAAACACTGAGTGGCACTGAGTGTCAGAGCGCAAACACTCGGCCATTCAAGTTCTCATTATAAAAATAGACATATCAAAAGGTCCAAACGAAATAAACCAACTATTTTGAAAATTAATTTCGACTTTGATTTACTACTGTGTCCAAAAAGTAAAATAAATTTTCAATTTAAAATTCCCAGGGCTTACGGAATTTCAATTTTAGCATTTTATTGTTAAAGCACATAAGTAAAAGTGATTTACCTAATTTTTTAACCTAACTAGTATAATAAAAGATAGAATTATTAAAAAAAAAGTTTCGGTATAAAATATTGTTTTTTTTTATTTTTCATCATTAATACTCTCTTATTAATGTGTCAAACAGTAAGACCAATCTTCAATTTAAAATTCCGGCGCTTATGGAATTTCAATTTGTTTTCTTTTAGGTTGCTGGCACTGTCCTTGACGTCTGTGTGAAATTTGAGGTCAAAATATTCATTAGTTTTGAGTTACGCTTGGCTTTGTGAGACGCTAAAACTGATTCAGGCGATTTTGAAATGTCTGAATGAACTGAGCAAAGAACTTGAATTAAATTTTGATTGTGGAAACGCATAGAAAGTTGCAGAAAGCATTCGGTGAGCATTCCTATATCATAAAAAAATATTTAGAAGTGGTATATACAGTTCAAAGAAGGCAGAAGAAGACGAAGTGCCCTTCGGAGATTTGCTGCTTGCAAACCTTCGATTTACAATTAGACGCATTGCTGATGATGTTGGAATTTCAAAAGGATCGGTCCATTTCCATTTTAGGCCTCAAACGCGTCAAATCTCGATTGGTACCGAAAACACTAAGAATGCGCCAGCTCCTACTGCATTGATTCTTCGTGAATGTTTTCGTCAAAGTAATATCTATCCCTTATCGTTCCACAACCACCGTATTCTCACCGTTAGACTTTCGACTATTCCCTAAACTCAAAGACCACTCAGGGGACACCGTTTTGAGTTGATTGAAGAGATTCAATGTGAATCGGCGCGAGCTTTGAAGGTCATGACTTTCTAGCATGTATTGAAGATTGGAAAAAAGTTGGCATAAGTGCATTGTGTCCGGAGGGGTTACTTTGAAGGCGATGAAATAAATTTGGAAGAATAAATAAAGAGTTTTTGAAAAAAAAAAAATAATTGGTCTTACTTTTTTGGACTCAGTATTATGTCAAATCTTACTAATACGTGATAAAACGCATAAATTATTTAAAAATGCATAACATTTCAATTATATATCTATTAACAATGAAAGAATCAGAGTTTTCTTATCAAATGAAAAACATGAAAAATATATGCTAATAACTTATTTGAACAGTCATCAAATACACTATTCTTTTTCAGAAAATGAAACTTAAGATAATAACATATTTCGAAATCCTTACTTTCCATGTAAATTAAAAGCGCCGAAAGAAAAACATCAATAAAAAAGGCCTTGCATGCATTGAGTAGTTTGACAAATAACAGAAAGGAACGGAATACATTGATATTTCAATCGCTGCATACGGCGATGTCTTGATTCTCAAGGAGAAACAAACACCTCCGGCTACATAGTAAGTAGACACTTCTCGCTTTGTCTGTTTTATCCGATTCTATTGCATGTATGTTTTTTTTATTCTTCCATTTGATGTAACTTTCGGCTATCAAGATCAGACGTTCTCTTTCATTTTACTGTCCACTTTGATTCGAATGCACTTGATACTTTTTTTTTTTTTTCAAATGCATTTAAATTTAGCCCTTCAAACATATATTGAAAATATATATATATATTTTTTAAATTAAAGAATCTTAGCTATGGAAAAAAAATAAATATTCAAATTTTGAAAAGGTCCTGAAAAAATATCCAGACTATTTCGAAGATTGCAAATTTATTATCTTATAGTTATTATTTGTGTCAAATAAAATAGATAACTTTCGTTGGAAGTCCAATAAAAAAAGATACAATATTTTTTGTATTTTTCTGTAAAAACAGTTTTTTTAAATGTACTAATCTTGATGTAAATAATATTGATTTTAATATTTTTTAACGAATTTAATTTTAGTGTATCATTTTAAAATTGCAAGTTTTATAATACATGATAAATGCGACACTTCGCGTTTTTGTCTGTTTTATCCGATTTTATTGCACGCATGTTTTTTTTTTTCCATCTGATGTAACTTTCGTCTATCAAGATAAAATTCTCTGTCAACTTTTGATTCGAATGCGCTTGGTACTTTTTTTTTCTTTTCAAATGCAGTAAAATTTAGCCCTTGAGAGATATATTGGAAGTATTTCTTTTTTAAATTAAAGAATGCTTGTTATGGAAAACAAATAAATATTCAAATTTTGAAAACATCCGGAAAAAAATATCAAATCTATTACAAATATATTAAATTTATTATTTTATAGCTGTCTATATTAGCGTTAAAGAAAATGAATAACTTTTCTTCTTTCTAAAGATAACTGCTTTCTTTGAAAGTCAAATAAAATGTACAATGATTTTGTATTTTTATACAAAAAATTTTTAAAAGTAGAATTTACTAAGTTGGATGCAAATAATGTTAATTTTAATACAATTTAAGCTTTTAATTTTAGTACATCATTTTAAAATTACAAGTTTTATATATTTGAACTGTATACATACATAGATTATAAAATTGTTTATAATTACATGGTTTACATTTGATTATTACCCATAAAATATTTGGGTATTGTTTTGGGAAGCGGAGTTTTTCGTGTACCTGAACGTTTTCAATTTTTTTTTTAAATTTCTTTCATGATGTTTTTATACATAATATTTATTTTTATTTTATTTCACGATCTTCTTTTGTATATAATATATTTACTTTAAATATGTTTTACGAACCTTTTTTTTATACATAATATTTCTATTTACTTTAAATTTCCTTCACGAGCCTTTTATACATAATATTTCTATTTACTACAAATTCCCTTCACGAGCTTTTTTATACAATTTTTTTTTTTTTTTCTTCTAATGCAGCTTGGCAAATAGACCGTGATCTCCGCCATAAGGGCTGCACTGATGTTACTCACTTTGCATTACCCAGGGGGCGCGTGTAACTTGATGGTAAGTCACGGATGGGGAATAAAAATGCCCCCGCAACTCTCTACGACCCTATTAGGAACGGAACCTACGGCTTAAAGTGGATTCTGAACCACTACAAACATCCATGGCAAAGCCGGGATTTGAACCCGATACCTGGGGTACCGAACGCCACAGCGCTAGCCATTCAGCCATCAGGCCCATGCTTTTTTTATACATAATATTATAAATAGCAGACAAACAAATTTTTATACATAACATACATAATTTTAATATACATAATATAATAAAAATGAGCTACGAATCAGTTTTTGCACGACAAGGAGATTGAAGTTTACAAGCAAATCATTTGCAGGTATTAAATTGAAATGGCTGTTGTGAAACCTGTGGCGCCAGTATCTCGGCTATTCAAGCCCTCATTATAAAATAGACGTATCAAAAAGGTTCAAAAGAAATATACACACTAATTTGAAAATTAATTTAGATTTTGGTGCATGCCAAATTTTATCAATAAGTGATAAGTACATAAATATATCACATTTAAAAACTCCATCGCATTTCAGTTACATCTATTAAAAATGCGAGACTATACAGTTTTCTTATTAAATGAAAAACTTTAAAAATAAATGCTAATAACTTATTCGAACATTCGTCAAATAAAATATTCTTTTCAGAAACTAAAACTTCAGATAATAGTATATTTAAAAATCCTTATTTTCCCCTGTGTAAATTAAAAGCGCCGAAAGAAAAACAACAGTAATTGCATGCATTGAGTAGTTTGATAAATAACAGAAAGGAACGGAACGCATTGATATTTCAGTCACTGCATATAAAGATGTCTTGCTTCTTAGGGAGACCTCGGGCTACATAATAAATGCGACACTTCGCGCTTTGTCTGTTTTATCCGATTTTATTGCACGCATGGTTTTTTTTTTTTTATTCTTCCATTTGATGTAACTTTCGGCTATCAATATAAGATATTCTCTTCATTTTACTGTCAACTTTGATTCGAATGCACTTGGCGCTTTTTTTTTCTAATGCAGTAAAAATTTAGCCCTTGAGAGATATATTGAAGTATTTCTTTTTTTAAATTAAAGAATGTTTGTTATGGAAAAAATGAATAAATATTCAAATATTGAAAACATCCATAAAAATTACAATTTCAAAGAAGTATACTGATTATCTGATAGTTATTTATAGTAGTAATAAATAAAATAAATAACTTTTCTTTGAAAGTTAAATACAAAAAGTACGATATTTTTGTATTTTTCTATAAAACCTTTTAAAAAATAACAAAAATGTATTAAGTTTTATCACAAATAATATTGATTTTAATATATTTTAACTCTTTTAATTTTAGTGCATCATTTTTTAAATAAGTTTTATAAACAATATTCGAACTATAATTTCAATAAAGCTCGATATTTTGAATAATCAGTTTTCTGTCTTAAAAATTATTAAAATTTTTTAAGAAAACATTTTTTTGTAATACATATATATTGTTTATAATTATATGGTTTGCATTCATTATTACCCATAAAATATTTGGGTATTGTTTTAGAAGAAAATTTTTCGTGTACCTGAATATTTTCAATTTTTTTTTTTTTTTTTTAATTTCTTTCACGACCTTTTTACACATAATATTTATTATTTTTTAAATTTATTTCACGATCTTTTTTATGCATAATATTTATATTTACTTTAAATTTCTGTGACAAGTATTTTTATATGTAATATTTCATTTTTTCTTTTTCTTTTGAAAAATGAGCTACGAATCAGTTTTGTACAAAAGGAAACTGAAGTTTTTAAACAGATCATTAGAATGTATTAAATTAAAAATGACTGTTGTTGTTGTAATATATATTTTTAAATTACTCAAAGCACATTGTTAAAAATGAAACAAATTAAATAATTGATCAATTATTAAATAATTTTATGGGTGGCCAGTATATCTGCCCAGATTGTATTATTATTTTTTTTTTTTTTTTTTTTTTTTTTTAATTTTTCATTTGTTTACTTATTATTTCTTTTTCCGCAATAAAAAAATTGGAATATAATAAAAATTTCACAATTTTTCTGAAATAATTTAAAATACTTTCAATTGATAAATATGAACAATATTTATGCAGATAAACAAAAATAAAAAATAGAAGATTCATTAAGTTAAGTTGAACTTTTACAGTATTTTATTAAGAAAGACATTTGACATTTAATAATAATTGGCACTTAATAATATCATGCTTACTTATATATTATTGCTAATGCCACTGTTTTCTGATTCTTAAGCGAAAATAACTCATTGACGAGAGTCAGTGGCTCTAGGAATTATAAATCTTTGATGAAATGCTTTTTGTGTTAGCTGGATGAAAATCACATTCAGACAGAGAAATTATTATTTCTTTTTCATTATTATTAAATGTCAAATCATTTGTGCCTTTCTATTGCATTTGGATTTGAAAAGACTAATAAAACAAATATATTCCCATAATTATTAATTAATATATAATAAGTAATAATAATATATATAATTGCAATTAATTAATTAATAATAATATATAATTATTAATATGCAATTCCCAAATAATATATAGGGGCCTGAAGGGCCGAGGGGCCAGCTCTCTGGCGCTCGGTACCACAGGTTTCGGGTTCGAGTCTCAGCGTTGCCATGGATGTTTGTAGTGGTTCGAATCCACTTTAAACTGTAGGTCCCGGTCTGTTTAGCCCAAAGTGTGCACAAGATGACCGCAGAGCGACAAACCAAACCAAACCAAATAATATATAATAATTAACATATAATTCCTAAATAATATATAATAATTAATATACAATTCCCAAATAATATATAATTCTAAATTATATATAATAATTAATAAACAATTATCTATGTACAACCTTGAATCCGAAATTAACTATTGTTTCAATTACCAAGCATAATTAGATACATACGAATATGCCTAAAAATATTTATAATTAAATGAATATCAAATAAGACAAAAAATTAAGATATGTTTTTTAAGCTATTACATAATCAAAAAAAAAAATACCTATAACTGGTTATACAAAAAATAATCATCTGCAGTAATTCCTATTGATTTTTAAAAAATGAACAATACGAAACAATAAACCATGAATGAATGCAAGAGAAAATGTCAAAGTTTACTTTTATAATTACTGTGAAAGTCTACAAAGCCTGGTAAGGTAATTGAAAATGCCTGTGAAGGCGTTTTTCTGTATTACACAACTCCATGATGAAATAATTTCCTGTGATATAAGCGATGTTTCTTATGATGTTTTTTGGTTGCTTATTATGGGAAAAATAATAAAAACTTCTGTCCCGAGTTTTATAATTAACAAGAAAGCATTGTTTATATGAGTTGGCAAAGCATACATTAATTAAATACTGTTGTGTTAAACAATATTCATGAAAAAGACCATGATAAATAAATAGAAAAATAACTACTTGAAATTAACAAACGAAAATTGTTCACAAAAAAAAAAAAAAACCGTGAAAAGATTTTTTTGTGGGAAACAAAAACGTTATTATATTTACATGCGTTTTTAAGTTATGCCTATTGTTTATTTGTTATTTATTATAATTAATAAAAAAATGTAATTTGCACAAATTTATAACATTGGTCCTAAAATTTTAGGATTTCAGTTAATTGTAGCAAAATACGTAATCCCTTTGTGAAAAACTTTTTAAGTGATAAAAAATGGATTTCATTACAGAAATTATCATTGCAAAAAATATAAATTTTGTTATTAAAAAATAAAACAATTTTTGAAAAGTATCTTTTGCAGGACTGATTTTTTTTTGGTTAATATTTCAAACACAAGAAAAATTCTAAAATATTTGGACAACATATTGCTTATTAGAATTCATTGTTTGTAATTATTTGTAATTAAAAACAATTTGTATGGCTTGTAATTCAGTTGTTTCCTTTAAACTATACGATTGATAAATATGCCGAGGAAAAATAAGTATACTACAATAGGTCGATCTTTGCTTACAAGAGTTTTTCTCTATACTTTACTAATACTCATAGCTGCCATGATAGTCTTTTACGAAACTATTTTCTCTTTCCGTACCAAAAATATAAAAATTAAAAGGTTTCGAATTATACGAGGGTAAGGCGAAAAGTTCTCGGCCGGACAATCAAAGACTGCGACTTTCAATTAAAAAATGCTTTTATTTTTCTTCAATAATCTCCTTTGACTTCAACACACTTGGTCCAACGTTTCTCCAACATCAGTATTCCTTCCCGGAAGTGAGAGTCTTGTAAAAACATTTATCTACGGCCCTCTCAACTTCTTCATTGGATACGAAGCGCTTCCCAGAAACAAATTCCTTCAAGTTTGGGAACCAATGTTTGAGAGTGTCAAATCAGGAGAATAAGGGGGAATCAGAAAATGGCCGAGCAAACTGTACCCCAAATCCCGCAGTTTTTCTATCGCCAACACACCTTTGTGCACAGGTACGTTGTCCTGTTGAAAGATGATTTTATTTCTTCAATCCAGGCCTCTTCTTTCGAATTTTGGCATCCAGCTGGTCAAAAGGTTTAGAGTAATATTCGCCTGTATGCTTTTTTGCCTTTTGCATGGTAATCAATTAACAGGATTCCTTTCGCATCCCAAAACACGCTGACCATGACCTTTCCGGTATTTGCTATCGACTTTCTTTGGCGCTGAACCAGGCTTAAACCCACAGTTGGACTGCTGTTTTGTTTCTGACTTGTAGTGGTAGACCCATGTCTCCTCCATGGTGACAAGTCGTCGCACAAAATCGGTCGGATCCCTATTGAATTGGTCCAAATATTGCTGTGAAAATTGTTTGCGTATTTGCTTTTGAACGGCATTCAGCAAAAGGCATTCAGTAAATTCTTATGTTTTAGTCTTTTTGAGAGATATATTATGATAAATGTATAGCACTCCTAATTTTTTGGTATTTTCTTTTTTGACTGTTATTTAGTAGAAGTTTTGAAATTAGATGAATGCGACTGTTGAGAATTAACACATTTAATATCTATTTGGCAATCTGGGCATGAATGAATAACGGATAAACAATTTGAAAAGTTTATTTCAAGTGATAAATACTTGGAGAATGTCTGCACATTTAGAGGTTAAACACCTAAATGGATTTTGGATGTAAGGTTTTATACAACAATTAAGATATTCAGCTTTAGAAGGAAAATATCACAATTTGCCAAAATAAGATGTTCCATTGGCATTATTTCAGAAGCATTTTTGATACTGATTCTTACAACAAAAGAAGCACTTTGATCTTTTATTTTAGATCATGTAAGAAAAATTAAGCCTAGTTCGAATACTACGCATGAGAGACCTCTTCAATAGCGCTTATAAGGTCCTATACGTTCAGGTCCAGTTCATTAGACGATGTCTCAGAGAGATGTCTAGGGAAATAATATATCTCTTCAATCCTAAGCAATTTCAACCATGAAGACTTCATGATAAATTGTGTAAAAAGCAAAATATATATATATGTACGAATATATTGAGATCACTACAAGATGTTTAAAAACAGATAAAGTATGTGATGATGAAAAAAATAAAGATGAGAAAAAGAACGAAGGTAAAAATCACGAGGTCACCTCAGATACATGTAGACATAAGGGAGATATGGTCCTAAAGGGCCTCAAATATTAGTAAAAAAAAAACTGGCAATTTTTTTTCCTGTCAACGAAGCAACACTTGTTCTTGTGAATCATATTTTATTCAAAAATGTAAAAAAATCCTACTTTGTTGAAAATCTGTTGTTGCTTTTCTATAATAAAAATATAGAAATAGTTCATAAAAATATGGAAATGAACTTTTTAACCAGATGCTACTTCCTTCAGACCAATTTTTGAAATTAATAATGATCGATTACATAAGTTTATTAAAAAGCTAACTTTAACAGCTAAATAACAGCCCAAACTTTGCAATTTCTTTATATGAAACAAGCTATATTTTTTATTTTGTAAGATATGTGTATGAAAGACGAGTACATGGAAAATTATATTGTCGTCCTTAAAAACCAGACCCAAGAGACAAAGATATTTATCCTGAAGTTAAAATTTTCTGTAATGAAAATTTGCAATGGAGCAGTTGTATCAGGTTCTCTACAGATAATATTAGAATATAGTTTAGAAAATTATGTTTGTATTAGAAGTTAAAGCTAAAAGCATTAAACATATTTTTACTTACTGCATGGTTCATCAAAAAGCATTTGTATATAAAAAATGAATCGCTATATATAAAGGCTGTTTGTGTTTGTGTGTGAGTATACAAATGATTTAATGCTATCAGATTTATTCATTCAATAAAAAGCCAAGCTATTTTCAAACTTTGTAAATATTTGAATTTCCATTACCAAAATATTATTTCTACATGCAAATGTAATGTAGCTCTTTAGAGAACTAAGCTGATACATGCTATTAAATTTGAATAAAATCACATTTTTAGTGAATAGAAATACGATTTTATTTTTTTTTTTTTCACAATAAATTATACCTTTTAAATTTTATACTTCGTAAGTAATTTTTGAAAAGGAATGGTTTATGTGACTTATTTCATAGAAATTGAATATAGAGTGGAAAATGGATATTTAGAAATAAATGTGTATAATCATGCTTTTTATAAATACAAAAATGTTTTTATAAATGCTTTGTATAAATAATTTTTAGAAATGCTATATAAAAATGCTTTTATAAATACAAGAAACAGCAGAAAATAACTTAACGAAAGATTTCATTCAAAAAGCAATAATTTGTCATTTGAAATGTTTGGAGACACAATTTAAAAAATGATTTCAACGAAATATCGATGCTGAAAAGAATTGAATTCATAGGAATTTATAGAGGAAACGAATAATGGCAGTAATTTACCAACAAATGCTGAAGAAGAATTTGCTGAGTTATCAAGCTATATGATTTCCAAAAAATCATGAAATAAATTTGTCTTTTGAGGTATAAAAATATTTCTAACATTTTTGAAATAAACATATCATACTTCAATATATATTTTTACGATTCATTTTGCAAAGAGTTTTTCAACATCAAAAATAAAAAAAAAAAAAAATATTGATCAATCCTCTAAAAGGTTGGAAAAGCTTCATATCTTGTAATGTTTAATATTCATCCAAATTTAAATCTATAATTTTAATTAACAATCCAAACTTATAAATATGAATACTTGACCTAAAATTGATCCCAGTAATATTATATTCGTAACTGTATAAGATAATTGTTTTCGTTTAAATTTTCTTTAAGATTTGTTATGGAAAAAATGTTTTAATTCGTACTTTAAAAACATGTATTCTATACTCGGTCCCAAAATGATTTGCTCTGGTAACAGATAATAATAATAAATAAGACTTAATAATATAAAAAAAAATTAGACTTAAGAATATTAAGAAATAAGACTTAAATAGACCGCTTAAATAAAACTTAAGAATGTTTATCTCGTAACTATTTATTGTAAACTTTTATAGCAATTAATTATAAATTTTTGTATTCAATAACATTAAAAATGAAAGCAATTCAAAGTTAAAGGGTTTGTACGTTATTTAGTATCATCCAATGGCAAATCTGTGTTAATGGCAATCCTGTATTAAAATAGTAGCAAATTTCATTATTTAAAAAAAAGAACATAGTTTCTCAAAGTTTGAAACAAAACTGTATTAAAGAGTTTTATTTAATTCAATAATCATTCACGGAATCCTGCACATTTAATTCAAATTTAATAATTTTTTATTCCAAAAACTATACAAAAGGAAAGATGAAAGAATTTTTTTCTTTGCAATCATCAAAACTTTTCCTCATTTTAACCAAACTGTTTCATATGCCTTATTTACCTCAAGGTGAAATCGATATTTCATATCCTTTTTTTTTTTTATTTGTCTCTAATAAAAGTTAACAACCATAAATAATTTTATTGTGTCTGCATTTTCACGAAATCACTTACTTCATTCATTACCCGCCATTCACCTTTGCTCTAACGAGGAATAATTTTCTCAACATTGGACGTGGTATCGATTTTTTCTTAAGGCACTACTTTACTGCACTTTTTTCTGTTTCGGCGAAACCTTGTCTTTCTTTTATTAACACCACCTTTTTCTGCAGATTCTTTGGTCAAGAAAGTAATCTATACTTTCTTACTATTTTCAATTATGTTGTAGCGTTCTGTTTCCGATGTTATTTCTCAGCGTAAAGTTTGTACATGAACAAATTTATTTCCTTTTGTAACATATAAAAAATATGTCTTATCTTAAACTTTTAGATTTGAAAGAATGAATTGGAGTTACGGAACTTTAAATTATCCAGATAAAACTGGAATTAGTATGTAACACAATTATTCTTTTTAAAGATTTTTTTTTTTATGTCTTAGGATAAATTGTTTAAGGTTGCAAAGTAATTGATAAAAGTTGTTAAATGATTTTATTGTACAGTCGCTACTGCCTCCCGCCCCCTCCCCCTTAAAAAAAAATGGGATACACTTAGTGACTTATGTCATGATCTAATGATAATTACGTAAATGTTATTGTTAGAAATTGCCCAAAGGTACAATGCAGTTAATTAACAAGATTATTAACTGCTAAAACTTGAATTTTCTGTTAAAGAACCTGGATTTCTACCGCAATCAATTCAGCGTATGATAAATGTTATACCGGCCATTTTTTGTTATAAATTCTTATTAGTTTTAAAGTTACAGAAAATGAGCTATATCAAAATTATAACCTTTTCATTCATTAAGTGTTACTGTCTTCTTCTGTCATGATAAAGACAGAAATTTATGTGATTTTACTGAAAAACACCTACTAAACGATAAAAATAATTAAAATTGTTCTGTTTTCGATGCTATTTCTCAGCGTAAAGTTTGTACTTGAACAAATTTATTTCCTTTCGTAACATCGAAAAAAATATGTCTTTGTTAAACTTTTATATTTGAAAGAAAGAACTGGAATTCTGGAACTTCAAATTATCTAGATAAAACAAGAAATACTTATACAATTATTCTTTTTTAAGAATTTTTTATGTCTCTGGATAAATTGTTTAGGGTCGTAAAGTAATTGATAAAGATGTAAAATATTTTTTGTTGTACAGTCACCACTGCCTCGCTTCCTCCCCGAAAAAAATGGGATACACTTAATAACGTACGTAAATATCATTAGATCAGGACATAAGTGTTATTGATAGAAATTGCTCCAAAGGATAGGGTACAATGTAATAGATTAACAAGATTAATTAATTGCTTAGCCTAAAATTTTCTTTTAAAAACCTGGGATTTTTACAACAATGAATTCAGCGTATGATAAATGTCATATCGACCATTTTTATTACAAATTTTTATTAGTTTTAAAGTTACAGAAAAGGTCATGCATCAATATTACTTCAACATTTAGCAATTTTTTTATCCAAGACTCCATATTATTTTAATTAAAAGTCGGCCAAAAAAATACTTAATAGTCATTTTATTTATTAAAGTCCTGATTTCTGTAGTATAAGTCCGCTTTTAAATTTATTGTAATCATAGAATTAGAATATTTTCAAAAATAAATACAAATAATTTATAAATACAAATAATTACCATCTTCTTCTATCATGATTGCTACTAGAAAAGCAAGGCGAAATCATGTGATTTTACCGAAAAACCATATTAAATGATAAACAAAATTAAAATTGTTTATTTAATTAATATTTATATATTTTTATTACTTTATCTTAATTTTACCATTAAAAATAAATATATTATTTAATGGCAGGAGGTTTTGTAGGAGTCTTAATTTTTTTAAGTTGGGGTACAAGTAAAAACAGTGAAGATTACCATTGGTTTGTAACTGTACTACACTAACTAAAGACAGCTTTGACTGTTAACTTAGTTTTCAACCAGAAGGGCTTAGCTTTCACCAGTGAAGATTACCATTTTTTTAGAGCTCTTTCAAACAGAAGGGTGATAACCATTTGAGTTGTAACAAGGTCCATAAAACAGTTGAATTTGTAATATGTTCAGAATATTTGAAAAAATAAATAAAATGTAAAAATCGAGCCGAATAAAAATGGGAAAACTTAAGAAAATAAAAATAATGGAAAATGACTATATTAAAAAATTCTGTGGTGTGATTTTAAAGAAATATTCGGTACATAAGTAGTAGTCTCCTGAATTGCAGTATTTTCATGATTATCCAGTGTATTAAATAATTGTTTATAAACACGAAGAAAATCATTAAGAGGAAGAATGGTAATAGCTTTCTGGGCATCAGTATCTCTCACATACCATTTTGATGAGGTGATTTGCCTTGAAAAGTAATGTTTTTGCAATGTTTTGATAATTTTCAGATTTGTTTGAGTAACATAAGCAAAGAGAACGTTGGTATAGGGTGAAAGACAGCAGTGTATAAAATAATTTTATTATTTATACTCATAGTAGAATTTTCTGTTAACGAGAGGAAAGATTTTACCGAAGGTCGTGCTGAATCAAGATTTTGAACGCTCAAAGTGTTTTCACCTCTTCAAATATGTTGATCTAAAAAAAAAAAAAAGCTTAACTATTTGATATTGTTTTTCCAAACATAATAAAAGTTTCTATTAGCATAACAGGTGGCTGAAAGGTTCATAGGCTGACACATAGATGGTGCGACTAGTATTAAATCCATATAATTGTCAGTTGCCCTGAACTTCAAAAGACACGTGTATAAATTTGACAGCTGTTGCGCTATTAGTATGTGAGTTATAGCATTTTTAGTGTTCATCACATGCAGTCCCCTCGGCTGACTGTCGATTGGACTCGGGTGAAATGATGGAACCATGTTTCATCCATTGCCACATATCGACACAACAATTCGGGTTTATTGCGATTGAACAGCTCCAAACACTGCTTAGAATCATCAATTCGTTGTTGTGAGCTCGCGCCGCACCCACTTTGAACAGAGCTTTCGCATATCCAAATATTCATTCACAATATGTCCAACACGTTCCTATGATATCTTTAGGGTCTCAGCTATCTCAATCAACTTCATTTTACGGTTATCAGAAATTATTTTATGGACTTTTTGATGTTTTTGTCGGTAACAGTCTCTTTGGGGCGTCCACTGCGTGCATCGTCCTCGGTGCTCATTTCGCCTCGTTTAAATTTAGCAAACCATTTCTCTACGGTTGATTTTCCTGGTGCAAAGTCCGACTAATGTTTATCAAACCAAGCCTTGGCTTCAATAGTATTTTTTTCGCCAAAAGCAATGCTTTACTTAACACACGAAATTCCTTTTTATCCATTTTTTTCAAACTAACAAAAGTTGCTTCACTAAAAATGCTATAACTCGCATACTAATAGTGCAACAGCTGTCAAATTTATACACGTGTCTTTTGAAGGTTAGGGCTACCTAAAAATCATATGGATTTAATACTAGTAGCGTCATCCATGTGTCAGCCTATGAACATTTCAGCCTACCTGTTATTTAATACA
The DNA here is from genome assembly GCA_021605095.1 of Caerostris extrusa. Lineage (NCBI taxonomy): Eukaryota > Metazoa > Arthropoda > Arachnida > Araneae > Araneidae > Caerostris > Caerostris extrusa. Next base: position 24,726 of record BPLR01019383.1, read on the forward strand.
ATAAAAGAAATTTCAAATTTCATTACCCAAATCAAGCTAGTAGTTCATATGGGATGGAAAGACAAAGTAACCAAATTTTCTTTTAAAATATTTTTAAAGTAACCCAGTAAGGTTTAGTAATTAGACGGAATTTCATAATTAAATTTAAAAGAAATTTTAATCGGATTATGATCTGAACAAAGCTATGGAAGAGAAAAATTACTAAAATTGGGGGGAACATTTTTTTGGTATTACAAGAGCTAAAAATTTACGGCATAGCAAAATTATAAAACATAAGCAGATTAGTGTACTTGGCATAATTTTTGTTGCGGTTTCACATTGTATGTTTTGCATTGAAATCCCCACATAAGATTACATGGTGTTTTGTGCTCTGAAGATGACTATCAGGATAATGTAAAATTATTAAGCTCGACTTTTTGTTGCAAATACTGTTTGCATTCCTGTAGATCAGGGGTCTCCAAATTACAGACCGTGGGCCAAATCCGGCCCGCCAGTGTCATGAATCCGGCCCTCGACAACGAATAGCTGATTGTTGCTGTAATAGGTTGGATAAAAAAACACAGAAGGATAATAACTCGGTTTTATTGACTTGCTAGGTAAAGCTTAATGACAAGCATAATACGCGGAAAGCTTAACTTAAGCATAACAACTAACAAGAAATTGAAATGAATCCCACCAACATTATTAACTAATGAATCATCCCACGGTTACCCTCGGTAGTTATGTTGGGGTAAAGAGTATCGCATATGTATGTATATCGATGTTTGGAATGTATATATCCTGAATCGAACACATGATTTTTATCTAGAAAATCCCTCAGGAACGGAAAAGCTAAATTAACGCGAATGAAACCGCGGGGTATTCACTTGTAAAAAAATACTAATGAGATTTATGTAATTGTGATTTTCACTGATAATAGTTTGTAGTTGTGGGTCAATTTTACTTGTAACAAATATTAAAAGAGATTCAAGATGCTCATCGGTTAACTTAGATCTGTAAACATTCTTTGTGTACTTCATTTTGGAGAATGTTTTCTCACAAGTAGTACCATAGATTAATTAATGAGTTTTTAATTTTTTTACCATTATAGATAATGGTAGAAAAATAAAAAGCGGTTTTGGCGCTTGGTGCTTACTGGAGTAAACAGTATGGCCCGATGGCTGGAAAGTTTGGAGACCCTGCAGTAGATTAACACGAATTCATTTTTACAAAAAGTCACTCTTGATGTTATTAGTATGGGTTGTCGAAAGAGTCTGCATAAAAATTCCTAATTCCTTCAAACAACTTTGGGAATGCTGAGAGTTGGCTGTGCAGTTCTTTGAGTAATGACAGCGGTGTTATAAAGTCCCATTGGTCGACTCTTCTCAGCTTAAAATGTGTTGACATGTACAGGAGTGGTTCGGATCTGAGAATTGCAGCTAACTGCTTGTACAAAGGATCTTGAAAGTTTGGTATTTTGCGGAAGGTTCCTGAGTGAATGAGGTGTTTACTAGAGATTGTCCTTTTTTCAGTTGTGATTTAGAAAAAGCAGGGCATCCTCTCCTTGAGGCTTTGTCCTTTGGCATTGCAGTTTCTGCAAGTTTTTAATGATTTCTGCAGTTTATCCTTCAATGCAATTTGTCCTTCAATCCTACCTCAGTGATATTGTGCACATTTCAGGCAACGTTACGTACTGGCAATTTTCACTCGGATAGTCAAATAGCATTGTAATGATCCGACGGGTAATATGTATCACTACAACAGTAAGATAAAAATTTTGTTCTAACTTGAAAAATGTCTCTTACATTTAGATTTCTATTGAGTTGCACAAAGAAAATAGACAGAGGCACTTTTGTTTTGATTTTCTTTGAATGTGCAGTCTTGATAATGAAGTTCTTTCTTTAAGGCATTTATTTTAATTTCGTCAGTTGTGTCAACTGGAAAACCTTTCGGGACAATTTTGAATGGCTTTTCGTTTCTAGGTGTAATTATGTAACATTCAAACTTTTATGGAAAAATTTTGCAAAATTTCCATGCATTTCTTTTGTCAGCTTATTTTCAGCGGCCGGAAAGTTTCTATACTGTGAGGGCCAGAATGATTAAATGCGGTGTGGATAGAGTTTGTTCCCTTTCATTGTCTTTATGAGCCTCTTTTGAATCATCTTTAGTTATTTCAGATAATTTGTTGTTTAAAAGAATCTTGAAAGATTCCCCAAATGATTCCCAAAATTATGAATTAGTTGCTTTTTGTTATATTGGAAGCCATCTTGAGAAATATTTATTAATTTAGCTGGTTTTCGTATATATTCTGTAGCTCTTTGACAGTCTTCAAGTTAACATTATCAACATTTATACCGCATTAAAATCAATGTTATCATTATGCATAGAACAATTTATTACTCGGAAAAACCAATATAAGTCAGCATATCCCGAGTTTCCAATAGCAGCTTTTGCTACAGTAGGAGTTCTATTTCAATTTGTTCATGCTCTGATATCTACGAGTATCCTTTAGAAATCCTTGTTGTCCATGAATAAGCCTTTGATGATAGTCAACAAGGGCCTCAGATTCATTTTCGTATACCATATCCAAAATTTTCTGAAAAGTTTGCTGCGTAGGAAGAAGGAAAGCATCCTCAGAAGGTGAATTATTATTATCATTCCTTAGAGGAAGCATTCTCAGAAGGTGAATTGTTCAAATCAGGAATGTCTGATTGCAATAAAGGCTTTCCACAAAGTTCCTGAGAAAAACCTTCCTTTTGAAGTATTCATTACCTCCGCAATACTTCCTAACTTATAACTCACGACACCTCTAGTAGCTGTTGGCTTTTCAATATACATCAAAGTATGCCAAGTCCAATAAATATAGTTTTCTAACTGCACTGGTTATTTATGGCTAAATGAACAAAGTGAAATGATTTCTTTTGCAAGATTGTGCTTTAATAGAAAAACGTGTTTTAAATAAATAAACTATGGTAATTTTCCCTAAAGGAATTTAAAAAATTTTTTAGAAAGGAATTGAGTAGAAAATTAATTATTCAGCATTTTTATTCTTTTAATAAGGTAATTCTCCCTTAAATAATTTAACCACTCTTCTTTTTTTGTAAAAAGATACAGTTATTTTTTATTTATTAATTTCAAATATTCTCACTACTGTTAATAGTTTATTGTTATGACATTCATAGTTTTCATTTAAAAATTTAAACCATTCATTTTGGCTTTGTTAATACTAGAAATTGATATTTTAATTTTTATTTTATATCTTTGTTTATTTAATGTTTAATTAATATTCGTGTCATATGGTGTTTTTCGTATTTCTGATTAATGATTCTACTTGTTAATTTTTTTGTATCATAACATTTAAGTTAGAAATTAAGTAGTATCTTTTTTTTTTTTATTCGATTGCATGGTAGAATTCAAAATCAAATGAAATTGAATTAGATATTATATTAATTAGTTTTCTCTTGAAATTTCCTAAATGTAGATTTGCAGTTTTGAAATGTTTTCTCATCAAAGGGGCTTAAAAAACTTTTTTTTATTATTAGTATTTTAATTTAACCTGCGTAGTGCCATGCCATTTCTGCTAGTAGGTACGCAAATATAACAATTTTTATTTAACAAGGGATATTTTTTTAATATGAAGTACATACAATACAATATAGTTGAGAAAAAATACCTATGAAATACATAATTTTATTGTAAAAAGAAACATTGTAATTTAAGGCAAAATGATACAAGTATGGTATCACTGAAAAGATATTTGTTAGTTACCACGGTAAGCTTCTAACCTAATGGAAGCTTTTAAGAGCCCAATATGAATAATGTCGCCAATGTTTACTACTTTCCCACATGATATAAACACAATATATCCATAAACTGGTAAAATTATCATTACAATTTAGGAAAAATAATGTGTTACTCAATTATCTCCCTCAGACTCGGGAGGTATTGACTCCAAATTGTGAAGACATCAGAAACCAAAATTGATTAACTTAATTTAATTCCTTCTATTAGCTCACACTCTCCCTATATATATCTTGTTCAAATTTTCAAACTTTAATAAAATACTTTTTATTCATCCACTCAAGTTCAAATACATTTTTTGAACTTGTAGTGGATGGCACTGAATGTTAATACAGTTTTCAAATTTTAATTCATTAATGAAATTTAATCAATTAATTTTAGGTTTTTAGATTTAAGTTGCTTATAACTACCAATAGATGGCGCCAAATAAACTTAAAAAAATGAATGAAAATTACTTATAAAGGAATTTCTGCAATATAGTGAAAAAAAAACTTGACTTTACTTTGACTTAATTTTTTTTTTATATTACTTGATGGTAGTTTAATTGTAAAAACTAATAATTGCATAACCAATTTTCTAATGGACAGTCCCAATAGACATTTAATGGAGGGCTTTCCTGTAAAAATATAAGTTTTTACACCATAGAAAGAAGGTTTTACTTTTTTTTTCGAAATGTATTTTTCGTGCTTTTTCCATTTATACGAATTGAATTCATTAAGGTGCTTTTTAGTGAATATTTGCTCTAAATCATGATAAAGATTAACATTATTTTCAAAGAATGATAAAAAATTATTTTTTAAAATTTTTATACAAAACAATGTGTTACTCAATTATCTCCCTCAGATTCGGGAGGTATTGGCTCCAAATTGTGAAGACATTAAAAACCAAAACTGATTCACTTAATTGGTAGTTTAATTGTAAAAACCAATACGCTTCATAACCAGTTTTCAAATGGACTAAGTCCCTATGGACATTTAATGGAAGGCTTTTTCTGTAAAAATAGAAGTTTTTACGCCATAGAAAGAAGGTTTTTACTTTTTTTCGAAATTTATTTTATTCCACATTTATTTTTCATTTATACAAATTAAATTCATTAAGGGGCTTTTAAGTGAATATTAGTTCTAAATCATGATCAGAATCAACATTATTTTCAACGAATGAGAAAAAAAAATATATTTTTAAATTTTTGTACAGTAATTAAATAGAAAAGTGCGCTATCTTTTAAAAAACTTTTTGAAAAAAATAAAATAATTTTATCAAAATTTATTCATTAATTTGAAAAATTAATGATGTTCATTTAAGTTTTACATAATTGCAGGCACTATGTGATATAATTTAATAGTGATGGATAGTATAAAAACAAAGAGGGATTTATTACTGCCTAGACAAAAAATGTTTAATATCTTATAAAAAGTTTTAAGAGTTGAATTTTAAATTTTTGTAAACATAAATTAGAAGTTGGATAAATTTTATTAATTGTCGTGTTTTATTTAGGTTTTCTAAAGTTATTATGCTACATTTTTTAATAAAAATATCTTTCATTTTAAATACTAACCGCTAAATTTCACAATTTATAAATATATTTCAATTATTTTATTTATAAATTATTTTAGTTTTCAAGTTTGAATTATTTTTTTTACTGAATTGTTATACAAAAAAATACGTTATATAATTTCCAAAATTAAAACATGAATTACAATTATTATGAATGAATAAAAAAGTAGACGATTTATTGAATTAACACAACATGCATTTGAAGCAATAAATTTTAGGATGATTTTTTTAGAATTATAATTAAAAATAAATTTTTATCCATCGAAATACAGATATTATGAAGATGTGTATTGCAATATTTTATAACATGAATACAATTTAAAATCTCAATCTAAATCACATTAAATTATAAGCAGCTTTTTTTTTTTTAAAAAATTTTTACAAAAAAACTGTTCTACATTAAAAAGAAAACATGTATTTAAAATAATTAAAAATTGGATGTTTACCGATATTTCATAAAATATCACTCATCATAATTATCATTAAGAAAACTTGTTTTTCCTTCTTTTTCTCTATTTAATCGAAACTAACGAAAAAATTCTAAAAATTGTTCTTATTTAGTTTATTGGGTATTACATTCTTATGGCGAGAACTGTATGTTAATGCAAGAAGCTTACATAAATTACTATACCATGCTAAATATACCGGTTCTCGTTAGATCACCGAAGTCAAGCATCATTGGGCGTGGTCAGTACTTGGGTGGGTGACCACCTGGGAACACAGCGTGCCGTTGGCATTCACAAATTTGGGACCTGAATGGCCGAGTGTCTAGCGCTCTGGCGCTCGGTGCCACAGGTTTCGGGTTCGAATCCCAGCGGTGCCATGGATGTTTGTAGTGGTTCGGAATCCACTTTAAGCCGTAGGTCCCGATCTCCTATGACTGTAAAAGAGCGTCACGGAGCCAAAGTCAGACTTCTACCTACGGGTGCTCCATCACAACAGCTGCTTCCTTCCCCTTCAATCATGAGTACGTATGGGCTCGTGGGCTTGGCCAGCCAAAGTGGGATAAGAAACAACAACAACAACTACATTGAGTTTTTGCTCCTGAAGTGTGTGATCCACACTGACCCAATAAATAGATCGTATCATTTTGCAGGCTAGCCAAGTTAGTCAATTTATAACATTGTGTGCAAAATTTAAATATATGAGCATGCACAAGCATTGAGTTGCTCAAAGTAAGTAGGTAGAGGTAAAAAACAAAATTTATTTCTCTTTTTTTTTTTTTTTTTTTTTTTTTGAATTTCTTAACTTGAGCAATCTTGATAACTGACTTCTTTTCTTCAGGGCATTTATTTTAATTTCAGCTGTTGAGGTGTCAACTGGGAGACCTTTCAGAGTAATTCTAAGGAGTTTTTACTCCTAGAAGTATTTACGTAATCATAATATATATTTGAGAGTAAGCTGGTTATTTTTCTATACAAATCCCCATTAGTTGAAAAAATTTTATGTACTTCTTTGTCAGTTTATTTTCAATTCTCGAAAGTTTCTATTATGCAGCCAGCGCATAGTTTGCAGTGAGAGCCAGTATAATTAATGTGGTGTGGATGGAGTTTGTTCCATTTCATCGTCTTTATGAGCCTCTTTTGAATCATCTTTAATTATGTTAGCAAATTTGTTGTTTAAAAGACTCCGGAAAAGTCCATAATCTCAAAAATTACGAACTAGTTGCTTTTTGTTGAGATACTGGAAGCCATCTTGAGAAATGTTTGGTAATTTAGCACATTTTTGTATATATTCTGTAGCTCTTTTGACAACCTTCAAATTAGCATTATCATTTATTTATACCCGCATTAATATTATAATTATCATTATTTACATTATGTTATAGTTAGTCAATTTATAAATATATTTCAATTATTTTTTATAGCTTATTTTATTTTAAGTTTTAGTTAAGTTTTGTTCAATTAAAAAATCTGAAACTGAATTGTTATACAAAATTATACGTTGTATAATTTTCAAAATTAAAGCATGTTGTTAATTAAAAAATTATACGATTTATTGAATTAAAAGAAAATGCATTTGAAGAATTAAATTTTAGGATGGATTTATTTAGAATCAGAATTAAAAATAAATTTTTATCCATCGAATTACAGATATTATGAAGATGTGTATTGCAACATTTTATAATATGAATAAAAATTAAAATCTCAATCTAAATCACATTAAATTAAAAAACAGCTTATTATAAAAACTGTTCTACATTCAAATGAAATAATATATTTGAAATAACTAAAAAGAAATTGGTTGTTTGTTGATATTTCATAAAATATCAATCATCACCATTATCATGCACTAACATCAATCATCATCAGTATCATTAAGAAAACTATTTTTTTTTCCTTTATCTTTCTCTATTCAATAGAAACTCAAGAAAATTTCTAAAAATTGTTCTTATTTAATTTATAGCGTATTACATTCTTATGGCGGGGTCTGATGGCCGAATGGCTAGCGCTCTGACGTTCGGTACCACAGGTTTCGGGTTCGATTCCCGGCGGGGCCATGGATGTTTGTAGTGGTTCCGGAATCCCCTTTAACCCGTAAGTCCCGGTCCTAATAGGATCGTAGAGCGTTGCGGGGGGCATTGTTACTCCCGTCAGTGTGGCTTACACCAAAAAAAAAGAACACCTTGGGTAATGCAAAGTGAGTAACATCGGTGCAGCCCTTATAGGCATCCAAAGACGTCCATGTCTGTTTGCTAGCTGCATTGGAAAAAAAAAACATTCTTAGGGTGCGAACTGTATGATAATGCAAGAAGCTCACATAAATTACTACATTGAGTTTTCTTGCCCTTGAAATGGATGATCCGCACTGAGGAATAAATAGTTAGGACCATTTTGCAGGCTAGCCAAGTCAGTCAATTTATAACATTGTATGCAAAATTTAACTATATGATTATGCTTAAACATTGAGTTGCACAAAACAAGTAGGTAGAGGCTCTTTTGTTTTGAATTTCTTAAGTTCCGCAATCTTGATAATGGAGCTCTTTTCTTTAAGGCATTTATTCTAATTTCGTCAGCTGTGTCAACTGGGAGACCTTTCTGAACAATTTTGAGGGCTTTTCGTTTCTATGTGTAATTACGTAATATTTTATATTTGCTAGGAAACTGGTTATTTTTCAAAAAATAAATCCTTGTGAGTTGGAAAAATTTAATGTTTATTTTTATTTTTGGTTACATCTTTGTCAGCTGATTGCCAGTGCCCCGGAAAGTTCCTATTTTAGCGCCAGCGCATAGTTTACTTTTGGATTATCTTCAGACATGTTAGCAAATTTGTTGTTTAAAAGAATACGAAAATGTCCATGTTCCCTAAAATTACGAACTAGTTGATTTTTGTTTGGAGATTAAAAGCCATCTTGATAAATGTTTATTAATTTAGCAGATTTTAGTATATATTCTGTAGCTCTTTTGACAGCCTTCAAGTTAGCATTATCATTATTTACTACTGTGCCCCAAAAGTAAGACCAATTTTTTTCAAAAACTCTTTATTTATTCTTCCAAATTTATTTCATCGAGTTCAAAGTAATTACTTCCGGGCACAATACACTTATGCCCACTTAAATATTTTGACGTCAAATTTAAAACATTTATATTAAATAAACATTTGCTCTCTAAACATTTTCAATACAACTTGACACATTATATTACTTCTTCATCATCTCTTATTGATCTCTCCGTTATCAATGAAGAGATATAACAAAATTTAATGTTTTTCATTTACCCAAATCCTTTCCTGAAACGATTATTTTCTTAACTTAAAACCACTTGCAGACAGACCATTACATGGCCTAAAATTTTATTTATTTGTAGGAAGCAACAGAATCTTATACAAAAATTTAAGTTATACTTTGATTTACAGTCTTTCTTATTCAACACTTTAAACAAGAATACTTAGACTTACAGATTATCTCATCAACCAAGGTTTCCTTGGTTGAACCCGCAGTACCATAGACTATTACAGCAAAGAAAGTTTTTATATCACTTACGCATTCAAAATTCCGCAAAATTTGAATTGGATATAAAAAGAATAAACTTTTTCAAAACTTAAATGGAAATATTGGGATTACATTTGCGTTTTCAATGGATTTAAGGATATACTTTATAAAACAATCAGAACTATTCGTAATAGAAATAATCCTTAACAAATGCAGGCATAAATTGTATTAATCATGCAACAAAATTATTCGAACAGATATTAATTCGGTATTCACAGAATCTTTTCGAAAAGCAAATCTGATTCAAAAATCCGTCCCATCAACATTTATTTCCTATGATCTTTCTGATGATTCCTCTGAAAGTTATAATGAACTTTGCACAATCAGTGAATCACGTTATTCAGTGATACAGTATTCAAGCCAAATTATTTAAAATCCTTGCAGATCAGTTCCTTCATTAATTCCTTAGTATTTTTAATAACATCTGGTTCACTGATAATATTCCGCAAGAGTGGTTCACTGCTCAAATCGTCTCAAACAAAAATCACATTTCCCTTACCTCATACCTACCAATTGTGTTAATTTCGTTTTATGTAAAATTTTTGAAAGGATTGTACATAACCTGATTATTTATTTTTCAATTTCTAACAAATTCCATCATTATAATTCTGGCTTCATTCTTTTCAAGGATTGCGTGTACTCCTTTTCCCTTCTTCGTCATAAAATTGTTGAAGCAAAAATGCCCAAAACTATTTCATATTACATAAATTAGACATATCTTCAGTTTGGTGAGAAGATTTATTACATAAAATTTTACAAGCCTATATAAAAGACATCGCAGCAAAAGTGGATTCTTGCTTTCATCAATAACAGGAATTTTTATGTAAAATAGTTAAATTCTCTTTCGACAAAATACATTTTTTAACATGCGGAGCTCAACAAGGTATTGTACTAAGTGCATTCCTATTCACTATCTTCATGTGGGATATTTCTCATATCATCCCCGTTCTTCCTAAATGTGTAATATATGTAGCGGACATTTTTGTATTAAGCAGCGATGAAGGTCTGGAAAAACTTCTCTTCAAGCTTCAAATAACTTTTCATAAATTAACTCAATAGCATGGAACATTAAAATTTCCTTCTTCAACTTCAAATGTGAAACTGTTTATCAAATAAAAAGCAAAATCGACACTTGCAGATGCTTAGGATGTCATCAAACTCCTTTTGGATAATATAAAAATGCATACTGGAAAGACAAAATCAGATGCATCTAAGACATTCTGTAGCTGTAATCAATATCTTTTTCTCAAGAATCATTTTCAGGACAGATTCCAAATTACAATAATCATAGGTGAAACTCTCGCACTTTTGACAGCCTTTTCTCTCAGCTCACAACTATATCATCTTTTCTGCACTTCTCGCTTTACAAAATTGCTTCTTTCGATCTAACCGCTTCGTCAAACTATTAGGAATTCACATTCAAATCATTTTAAACAGCATTTGAACAATTGAGTTCATTTGGACCTCAGGGTATGTTGGCATCATAGAAAATAAAATATCTGAATCTCTAGAAAAATCACGTTAGAAAGTAGAAAACATCAATTTTCATTGGGTATCTCCGATTTTATTATTCATAAAAAAAGAGACAATACAAAAAGTAAGAGATTAATGGGCAAGTTGAAAATACTTTCAGGAATTTATTCATTTAAATAGCTAGAAAAATTGTACCTACAAAACTTGTTCCTTAAGATCGAAAGGTAACGTCCTACTTTCTAGATTTCTTACGAGAACTTACCCATCAAACGCTAAACTGCATAGATTTGGTCCAGCACCATTTCCTTTCTGTCCATATTACAGAGCACCGGAAACAACCGTGGAACATACTTTGCTTCAATGTACAAAATAAGAGAAGCCAAGAAAAATTGCAAAGGGTGTTCAGATACAAGGTTTTATCTTTCTCTTAGGTTTTTGATCTGACTGAGAATACGAGTTACATGACTGTAGCAATAATTCATTTTTTTAGAAAAAGTATCATCATCTCTTTTTTTTTTTTTTTAATTTTCTTTTGCGTTGTTTCTCGTTTGCAATAAGTAATATTCTAAGTTTCTTATCAATTTTCCAATTCTATTGTATTTAATTGATACTACTACCAATAAACAAAAGGTGCAAAGAAAAAAATGCCCTACAAAATTCCAACCATAATATTTAATTTTTTTTTTATTTAAAAAAAAAAAAGAAACCATTTAAAAATATTTACTACCATAATAGTTTTCCTAAATAAATTATTACAATAAAAAGTTATATTCTTTTGTTATCATTTCATCTTCATGGACAGACATATAAGGACAACATTAAAAGCTAAAATATCAATGACACAGACCAACCATGAAAAACCTATTCGAGTTCGGTTTTACGTTTTTTTGCATGTTGAACAATTGAATTGAATTGAAATAATCCTTAAATCTTCACTTAAAAAATGAAATTAAAGTTATTCGACTTAAATATGAGGGCAAATTATTGCAGGCCTCTTTATCAAGAAAATGTTGGAGGTATCACATAAGAGAAAGAGCTGCACCCAAATCTTTACCTACAAAAGGCTATGAAAATTTCTGGATTAATATGAGGAAGAATAATTCTTCCGCAGCATTCAACAATAAGAACGATTTTGAAAAAAAATAATGAAATTATAAGTACAATTTTACTTTAATTTCATATCTAACCATTAATTAAACTGCAATGGAATTCTATGTTACAAAAGCTAAAAATTAATGGAGTTTGCAGAAACAAAAGGCTTGGTAGGAGAGCAGAGATTAAACAAATGGAATTATCACCTCAAAAAATCTATAAATTCTGAAAAAAAATTTAAAAATTTTTTTTCGATATGTCTGTGTTATGGAATATTTTATGTTTTTTATTTGCATACATTGTTCAACAAGTTAGAATATAATTCATAAACATAGTGTGTTAATTTATAATTTGTCAAAAGTAAACTGCATATGATAAAATAAATTATATTTTATAGCTCGATTTTATCCACAGACTTGTTTGAACAATTGCATTAGCTGACATAGAATATTTCAAGATGTATAAATCAGTTTTAAGAAGCTTAACTTCAGCACATGAGTCATTTTATGAAGACGCCGTTGGCTGTCTTAACTATGAAATGAAAGCTTATTTCGATTATTCAAGTTAGGAGATTTGAGATTTCAGAAGAGTTAAGTTATGATGGACACATATAACTCTTAAGTTTTAAATCCGATTTGTCTAGGATAACGAATAGGAAGAAATTTAAAAAACAAAAAAACATAGTTTGTTTCTGGAAGAATTTTAAATTATTTGATTGAATATTAAATTAATACCATTATTTAAGTAATACTGAAGTCATTTATCAATTAAAATTAGCAGAAATATATTTTAAACATTTATTGTAAAAATTATACAATGTATTGGAATTGTAGTTTTATTAATCCATAAGTAAACATTGCGTTTTTACGTGTTTCTGTATCATATACTTTCTTTTTTATAAAAATCCTATTTCAATTTCGATTTTTTATTCATGATATCACTAAAATTTGAGAATAATACTTGGATATGTGTTTTAATGTGAAATTGAATATGTTGCAGTCAATATTTGTCATACGATTGAGAATAGCAAAGAAGTTATAGCAACAAGTCTTATTTTGTAACTGAAACTTTTTAATATTTCTATGTTTACTGGATTTTTGATATGTAGGTTTTCATATCTTAATTTCAGAAGTAGGAAAGTGAACTTTTTAGTATTGGAGAAATCAACACGAATCATTCCCTCATCTCAATTCGTTCCTTTGCCATTTTGTCATCGTCTGTGCCTTGAAAATAAACAAATATAAATCCATGCGATCGATCACTCTGAGCCTCATACACGACTTGTACATCATCTTCAATAAAACTATATTTTTAAAACCTTCCTCCAAACTCTCTGTCATGAATTGGTAAACTTAGGCAAAATACTCCAAAATATATATATATATATATATATATATATTTTTGAGTTCTGTATTATTCCTGTTTTCAATATGTCATTGCCTTGACATATTGAAAACAGAATCGACCTGACACGGGAGAACGATTGTATCGTTGATAGTAACAGCCTTTGCTACCATCACCGATATCGCTTGCATCTCTATTTGAATCTTTTTTTTTTTTTTTTTTTTGGTGATTTCAATGTGGCCATGAGAAAAAGATACTTTGGCATGATTTAAAATTTCAATACCTAGAATAACATCAAAGTTCAATATATGAGAAGGAACAACATGGAATTTTAATGAATGTGTATCTTCATTAATAGTAACCATTTTATCATAGCAGCCAATAGCTTTTATGTTTTTTTTAATTCCTGATATTCAATACTTCTATCTTTCAATTCCAGTGTATGAATTTTCTGAAAATCATAATAACGAATCAAATTTACAGTACTACCAGCATCAATCAATGCAAAAAAGGAAGCAATTTTGTAGATTTTTAACTAATCCTTTAAAATCCTCTCTTTTGCTTTTTATTTTGCAAATGTATTCTATTTATATTTGTTAAGTATAAGCTTGGAATTAAGGTTACTTCTTCTATCAGACCGTAACCGTATGTACATTCCTTATGTAATATTTCGTTCTCCGTAAGAGGGCCTTTTTTGTTTGTCAAGTGTTTTTCGTCATGTATCGTTTTTAGTTGAGTAATAAATGTCGTACAAGAACGTTGTGCCTCTCTCCTTTTCATCCCTCACCAGATGGTCCGTCGAGCCGGAGGCAAAATTCCAGCAGACATACTTTAGATGAGTGGGGAGGTCGACTAAAGCGTTCGTACTCAACAATTTCGAATATTTGCTCAACGGAGCTAAAATAACGTGCGTAACATCGCAAATCACAATCATAATCGTAACAAAGTGCGTAACACAAATCACAATCATATTGCATCATAACAAAGTGCGTAACATCGCAAATCATCATCATCATATTGCATCGTGCATCTCAACAAAGTGCGTAGCATCGCATCTCACAGCATCGTACTTACATTCCGGAAGGTCACGAAACCACAACATGGAAGGTCTTCTAAAACAAAAGCGAATTATCAAAGGTAAGCTAAATCGATTAATTGCTAAAGTAGATAATTTACAAAATCAAGAAAATTCTATTTCTGTTTTTGAAGTGCATGAAAATAGCGTAAATATTTTAGATATTGAAATAAATAAATTAAATTATGATATTCTTTGTTCTTGTTTAGATGACGAATTTGATAAATATGAACAGGAAATGCATGAACTTTTTTTCTAAATTAACTTCATTAAAAATTACGTTAAAAGATGAATTAAGGAAACTCAGAAAGAATGAGAATAGTTCTAATGCAAGCAAAACACTTCCCTCCTTCCCCGAGGTCAAAGTTCATCGCGGGTTAGCGAGCGGGGTTGAAGAGAAACCAGATGTTTCTTCTGACGTTAGGGGGGACCATATATAAAAAAGTAAGCAATAATTCTGCGTACTCTTCACAGATCGTAGCTAATATTTGCACTTATTGCAAAAGTTCCTCACACTATGGATTATTTAAATGCGATAGTTTTTTGGAACTCCCTCACAAAGAAAAATGGGATACTGTAAAAAATTTAAAACTATGCAGTAATTGCTTAACATTCAAATCACATACGATTGATAAATGTCGAGCAGAATTGTGCAAAATCTGTACAAAACCCCACAATACAATTTTATGTTCGAAGGATTTAAATGATTCAAAATCTGATTCACAAACAGAAAATGAACTTCCTTCAATTAGTAGCAATAATGCAATCGTGCCCGCCACACAAGCGGTTTTATTGCCTACAGCAATTGTTTATGTCAAAGACATTAATGGCATTTCTCAAAATTCTAGGCAACTTATTGATTCAGCCAGTCAAGGCTCATTCATTAGAGAGAGTAGCGTTAATTTATTGCAAGTAAATCGCACTAAAGTAAACATAAGCGTAGACGGTTTGAGTTCACAAAAAGTAGGTAGAGTTGCAGGTTCGGTTAAATTACAAATAACATCACAGTTTAACAAAAACGCATCTATAACTGTTGATGCATTAATCATGCCTAAAATCACCTGTGACCTTCCTCAATGTCCAGTCGATGCATCTGTTTTGAAAACATTCAAACAATTGCAGTTACCAGATGTCAACTGTCACCAGCCTGGCCCAATAGATATTCTTTTGGGCGCCGATGTGTTCGGTGAAACTATGCTTAGTGGACATTTAAATGTTTCCGGAATCTCTGCTTTAGAATCAATTTTCGGTTGGGTAATTCTCGGAAAGACAAAAGGCATTACTCAAACAAGTACATCTAATCATGCTAGTTTCAATGCAGTTGAGTTTGAACTTGACAAAATTTGGCAATCAGAAGAAATTTCAGACATAAAGCCTTACACTCAGGAAGAAACAGCTCGTGAAAATCATTTCATACAGACTTTCTCTCGTGATTCAACAGGCAGATTTGCTGTTAAATTTCCATTTCGTAAATCTAGTAATGAACTCACGAACTTGATTCAAGAAGATTTGCGTCTACCAAATGCTTCTTTGAGCGTTGATGATGATACAGTAAAAACTTTAGGTATCCTGTGGCATCCAGCCTCAGATGTCTTCTCCTTCAAAGTCAACTCATTATTTCTTGAAGGCACCTTAACCAAAAGAACACTTCTTTCAACAATCGCAAAGACTTTCGACCCTCTTGGATGGTTGTCACCCATCACAATCCAGAGCAAACTACTCATGCAAAAACTGTGGAAATATCAGTTGCAGTGGGATGAAGTCGTTCCTCCAGACATTGCAATTGAATGGAAGGCATTATCACAAGACATACTATTTGTCAAAGACTTCAAAATTTCAAGATACTTATTTCATGATCCAGACAAAGAAATTCCACCGGATGGGTTTAGTGATGCTTCAGAAAAGGCATATGCAGCAGTAATTTACTGTCATTCTGTGTCAAATACAGGACAAATCAAAGTTCAACTAGTAATAGCCAAAACTAAAGTTGCACCTCTTAAAACCATTTCACTTCCTCGATTGGAATTGTGTGGAGCACTTCTATTAAGTAAATTGATGGAGTTTACTTGTAAAGCATTTGACATCCCTATATCGCAATCTCATTTTCATACGGATTCCACAATCGTACTTGCCTGGATAGGATCCCATGCCAGCCGATGGAAAACTTTCGTGGCCAACAGAGTGGCGAAAATCCAGACTTTGTCTTCTCCTACCCAGTGGCATCATGTTAGTGGAAATGAAAATCCTGCTGATCTCGCGACCCGTGGTGTGTCATCTTCAGCACTACTTACCTCAGTGTGGTTGTGTGGTCCAGAATTTCTATACAACGAATGTTCTTTCCATCCAGAATCTTCTGTGCCAACATTGAACGATTCTGTGTCGACATTGAACGATCCTGTGCCTGAAGAAAGGTGTTGTGTACAATCAACTATTGCAGCCAATCATTCACCAAATTCAAATGATTTATTTCAGAAATATTCATCTCTTTCCAAACTGAAACGTGTAGCAGCATATTGTTTAAGGTTTGTTAATAATTGCAGAAATTCAAAAGATAAGGTAACTGGTTTTTTAAATACTAGTGAACTTACTAATGCTATAAATGTGTTAATCAAATCAGTTCAATTTATTGTGTTTAATAATGAGATCAATGCATTAAAAAGAAATCAAGCATTATCTTGCAGAAGCAAAATTCTGTCTCTAAATCCATTTTTGGATAATTCAGGTATTCTCAGGGTGGGCGGTCGCTTGCGACATGCAAATATCGCATACGGCCACAAACATCCCATCTTACTGCCAAAAAGGCACATTTTAACTGATCTCATTGTTAGATATTATCATGAAATTCTCTTGCATGCTGGTCCCCAACTTGTACAATCTTCTATTCAAGAACAATATTGGATTATAGGTGCTAGAGATGTCATTAGACATTTAATCAGAAAATGTGTAAAATGTTGCAGAATTAGAGCTTCTATAACTAATCAAATGATGAGTGACTTGCCAATTACACGTATTTCCCCTTCTCCGACATTCTTGCGTTGTGGAGTAGACTACGCTGGTCCATTCCAAATTAGAGCATCGAAGGGTCGAGGTTCAAAATCATTTAAGGCATATATAGCTCTTTTGTTTGTTTCACTACTAGAGCTATCCACTTAGAATTAGTAACTGATCTTTCTGCAGATGCCTTCATTGCAGCTCTCAAGAGGTTTATATCCCGCAGAGGCAAATGCAGTGATATATACAGCGATTGCGGTTCTAACTTTGTTGGCGCAAAACGTAAGCTCATGGAATTTGAAAAACTTTCAAAATCAAAAATTACAATCAAAATGTAAACAATTTCTTGTCTGATAATGGTATTAAATGGCATTTAAATGTTCCAGGTGCACCACACATGGGTGGTCTCTGGGAAGCTGGTATAAAATCAACAAAATATCATCTAAAACGTGTTGTTGGTGAAGCTAAATTAACATATGAAGAATTTGAAACATTTTTAACACAAATAGAGGCTTGTCTTAATTCTAGACCTTTAACAGCAATTTCTAATGATCCAAATGACCTATCAGCGTTAACACCTGGTCACTTCATTATTGGAAGGTCATTGACAAGTATTCCTGAGCCAAATTACATTGAGTCAAAAATCTCATATCTTACTAGATGGCAACTTATTCAAAAAATGGTTCAACAATTTTGGAAACGTTGGCACAATGAATATCTATGTCGATTGCAACAAAGACCAAAATGGCTTTTACCAACTAAAAATTTTCAAATCAATGATCTGTGTCTCATTAAAGATGATAATTTGCCCCCAACTAAATGGAAAATGGGTAGAATAATACAATTACACCCTGGTCTTGATAATATTGTTAGGGTTGTAACCATCAAAACAGCAGATGGCACATTTAAAAGAAATATCACAAAATTATGTATGTTGCCAGTTTAAATTTTATTAATGTATGTTAATTGTAGCATTGCATTTATTGTATAATCAGTGTATTTCTATTCAATATTCATTCAACTCCTTTGATTTCATGTATGCATATTAGTGTGTAATGTAACACTTTTATATTCATTCATTGTTGAAATGTTATTTCAAGGTGGGCGGCATGTTCAGACCGTAACCGTATGTACATTCCTTATGTAATATTTCGTTCTCCGTAAGAGGGCGCTCTTTTGTTTGTCAAGTGTTTTTCGTCATGTATCGTTTTTAACGTTCAATTTATTAATTTGTATTTAATAAATTTAAGTTATTAAAGTGATTTTAAACTACTTAATCCGGTTTTTTGGTTCGATGTAAATGTGGGAATCCCCGCTGGTAAGCCAGAAATTTCCTGTAAAAGAAGGAGTCCTTTATTTTGCGGATTCTCCATGCGTCATTATTATCATAATTTTTGTTTAATCGGATTCGCAATAAGTCGTAAAGTTAATTAGTTGACTGTGGAAATTAGATAATAACATGTCTAGTATAGAAAGTATCTTAGTGGGAGTAAAAAATGAAAAAGTAAGAAGGAGTTTGAAGGAAAAAAAGTCATCTAAAATAAGACAATACTTTAAGAGTGAGGAAGAAACGGACAGTGCGGCAGAAATGAAGAAATTAGCAGAAAAATAAGAAATAGTGCTCCACACCCCAACAACACTAATCACCACAGCCCTGAACTAGCAATACACATACAAAAACTCAAAGTGAAGGGACTGAAATTGATCTCGAAGAAATTCATACATTACTGATAAGGGTCATTTTAGAGTACTAAATGAACAAGTGAAACTGTTTGTGATCAAAAACGGATACTGCAAACCTAAAAGATAGTGTTAGTAGATCATTATTGGAAAAATATTATTAGATTGTTTCTAAGTTTGTTACAAAACTAGAACGTACATGGCTTTGCTATTCTCTATTGCTTCAGAAAGCATATTGTAAGATATATTGGTTATTCTGAAGCAGGGCAACTAACAAAATGCAGACTATGATGATGATTGGAAACATATCACAGAAGTTATAAAAAGACGCGAGACATCTCAAATAGTGGTTGCAGGGGAACCCATGATAATTGATCTGGAAAAAATTCAAACATTACTGATAAGGGTCATTTTAGAGTGCTAAATGAACAAGTGAAACGGTTTGTGGTCAAAAACGGATACTGCAAGCCTAAAAAGATAGTGTTAGTAGATCATTATTGGAAAAATATTATTAGATTGTTTCTAAGTTTGTTACAAAACTAGAACGTACATGGCTTTGCTATTCTCTATTGCTTCAGAAAGCATATTGTAAGATATATTGGTTATTCTGAAGCAGGGCAACTAACAAAATGCAGACTATGATGATGATTGAAACATATCACAGAAGTTATAAAAGACGCGAGACATCTCAAATAGTGGTTGCAGGGAACCCATGATAATTGATCTGGAAAAAATTCAAACATTACTGATAAGGGTCATTTTAGAGTGCTAAATGAACAAGTGAAACGGTTTGTGGTCAAAAACGGATACTGCAAGCCTAAAAGATAGTGTTAGTAGATCATTATTGAAAAATATTATTAGATTGTTTCTAAGTTTGTTACAAAACTAGAACGTACATGGCTTTGTTATTCTCTATTGCTTCAGAAAGCATATTGTAAGATATATTGGTTATTCTGAAGCAGGGCAACTAACAAAATGCAGACTATGATGATGATTGGAAACATATCACAGAAGTTATAAAAGACGCGAGACATCTCAAATAGTGGTTGCAGGGAACCCATGATAATTGATCTGGAAAAATTCAAACATTACTGATAAGGGTCATTTTAGAGTGCTAAATGAACAAGTGAAACGGTTTGTGGTCAAAAACGGATACTACAAGCCTAAAAAGATAGTGTTAGTAGATCATTATTGGAAAAATATTATTAGATTGTTTCTAAGTTTGTTACAAAACTAGAACGTACATGGCTTTGCTATTCTCTATTGCTTCAGAAAGCATATTGTAAGATATATTGGTTATTCTGAAGCAGGGCAACTAACAAAATGCAGACTATGATGATGATTGGAAACATATCACAGAAGTTATAAAAAGACGCGAGACATCTCAAATAGTGGTTGCAGGGAACCCATGATAATTGATCTGGAAAAAAATTCAAACATTACTGATAAGGGTCATTTTAGAGTGCTAAATGAACAAGTGAAACGGTTTGTGGTCAAAAACGGATACTGCAAGCCTAAAAAGATAGTGTTAGTAGATCATTATTGGAAAAATATTATTAGATTGTTTCTAAGTTTGTTATAAAACTAGAACGTACATGGCTTTGCTATTCTCTATTGCTTCAGAAAGCATATTGTGACATATTGGTTATTCTGAAGTAGGGCTAAAAAAAAAAAAAAAAAAAACTATAAAGATGATTGGAAACATAGTCTGCATTTTTTTAGTTGCCCTACTTCAGGATAAATCAATCTGTCTTTACAATATGCTTTCTGAAGCAAAATAGAATAGCAAAGCCATGTACGTTCTAGTTTTATAACAAACTTAGAAACAATATAATAATGATTGGAAATGGGATGATTGGAAACATATCGTAAAAAGCTGTAGAAAGACACGAGACATCTCAAATAGTAGTTGCATGGAACCCATGATAAAGAGCAAGTGTCCATAATCAAGAAAAAATCTTTTTGGGAGCTAAGTACTTGATCTGAAGCCTAATAGCCTTGATCTGACTCTTTCAATATGTAATTTAGTTTTCCGTGGCCAAAGCGAATATGCATATAGCGGCGATTTAAGTCCAAGCGGTAATTCTTTTACTATTGTTGAGTTATTAGTGAAATACGATACTATTTTACAAGAATTGTTAAGTAAATCAAAAGGCGAAACAAAATACTTAAGTCTAAAAATACAAATGAACTTATTGTTTTTAAAAGTAGTAAACGAGCTTGTAAAAATATTGTAACAAATGCACTATTTTTATTCCATTATATTTTATGCGAATCAAACAGAAAATATGTGAACTCTACCGTTACTGTGTAATACAGAATTCAGAAATAGTCAAATGGAACTCTTAAGGCTCTTGTAATTAAAAAGTCATTTTTAGGTTTTTATGAAGTTGAAGATCAAACTGCCTTAACATTGTCCAAACAGATTACACGTAAATACATGTATGTAATGTTATGTAAAAATATAAAGAATGTAAATGTTATGTAAGATACATAACGGACAAATTTTTGACTGAATAAGTGTCTTGGGCAAGGTTATTATGGAGGTTATAATATAAAAGGTATTTATCGTGGAGTTCAGAAACTTATAATGAACCAAATGAGATGTATGTTCAAATCTGTAATTAATCATGCAGTCAAAGATGTTTTTAAAAAAGCAAACAATTTTTGAGACCGTGCAAAAATTTATAATTATTTTAAATAGCATCAAAAGGCAGAATATTTTATGAGTTTTATTTCCGATAAAGAGGAGAAACATTCAACTTCAGTAACATTGAAAATATTTAGTCCAACAAGACGGGCATGGCAGTTTGACGCCACTTTTGCTTTAAAAGTTCGATTTGTCGAAGTTCAAAAAGCGCTAACAAAAACTATTCCATTTAACTCAGAAGCGGATGACAGAAAGGAAGCTATTTCACTGAAGAAGTAAAGAGAATACTACAAGTTTATGTTAACTGCAAAATTTTTTACAGAGAATCTGCATGGCCTCTAAAGCACTTCAGTCTAAAACTATCTTTCAACTGCCTTAAAGCGCTTGTCTGGAAGGACTTGAAAAGCATCGACATGAATTTGAAGATTTAAAAACGAAAGCAAATAGTATGGTAGGAAAAGTGTCTATTAACCCCGAAATTCCTAGAACTCGTCAGAGGAAGTTGAAATGTCATTTTAACAATATTCACGAAGATGAACGTCTCCAAGATAGCGAAAACTTGTTTAAAGTGAAAACAATATTTGTCCGTGTATTGAACATCATGGTTTATCAACTAAGATCGCGATTCCATGGAATGAAGGAAATTGTTTCAATTTCAATATTTGGCCAGTCGCCGCTTTTCAAAATTTAAATGACACCGAATTATTGTAAAGGTTAAGAATTTGTTGATGTACATAAAAAGGTATATATGTGACGTTTACCAAGTAACTGTTTATCATTACAGTTTTCGCTCCACTTTTATACACAAAATAAAAAGTCTTTTTCCATAAGGGGAACTGACTGATTTATTAATCATAAGGATTTGCTTTATATTTTCAAGCTTTTATAAAAGTGTGCACTGCCATTTATATTATTTATAACAATTCATGTGAATACAAAAATTGCTGAGAAATTATTCTCGAAATTAAAATTGATAAAAACCTATTTTAGAATTTATGGGACAAGACAGATTACGCAATTTGGCTATTCTATCCATCGAACATTAAAGGACACGAAACTTGAATTTTGATGTTGTCCTTTCAGACTTTTGCTGATCAGAAATCTCCGAAAAATGCAATTTTAATAAATAAATGTTTATTAAGAAACCCGTAATTTTAATTAAATATCCCCTTTAAATTGAAAGTTCACAATATCAACCAAAAATTAATACGTATTTTATGTAGTTATTTATTAAAAACAAAATACAATGATGATACTTTGAATTGAGGGATTCATTTGAAACATTTGCCACGGGCCTCATATGGTATCTTTACGCCACTGCGAATACCTACATAATGTCATTTAGAAAACTCACAAAACTGTAGTTATTAATGTATATGTTTCATGATATATGACACCAGATGAAAAATTTGAATATGATGCGAATCATGAAAATGTTCCAGGCAATTTAACGTCAGTCACCATAATTATTTTTGTCGTGTTAAAATATGGGGCATGGAGCACCGGCAATATTCATAGTCAAATGGCTTTTTGTATCCATATTTTGCGTTGTGTGAGCAAGTGCATATATCGCTTTTCATGGTATTAATTGAGCAATTGCATATGTCCCTTCCATGGTATTAATTTCAGAAGTATCTTTAACTTTGAGAATTTGAACTAAAATTATTCCTTATCTTACAAATCTTGTATTACAACAATTATTAATTTAAAACGGCAGTTCTCTTCTTTCTTCCTCATAATTTTTTATCTCATTTTAATTTGCATAGAATTTTGAAACCCCTAAATTATATGCAGAGTTATTCAACGATATAAGGAAAAACTTTGAAGGGTGATATTGATTATTAAAACATAATTTTTTAGTAGGAATATATGGTCATGAAAGTGACGCATTGAGACACGAATACGAAAAGATATATGAAAAGAAAAACATTAAAAATATTTCAAAAGACATTATAGTTAACAAAACATAATGATTCTAGGAGCCTCTTTGATTATGTGTGCCCAATAAATGCTCAAAATTGCGACCACTAACAATAGTACTCGGTTGGTCGTTGGAGAACAATTCAAAAGATGCAAATCAACCAGACGCAACGGATAGTCGAGCTACGACATCCCAAATTGAGTCAACTGGAGATCATAAATGAGTCACAATTGAAAGCACAGAATAACAACAAAATAGAGGATCAGCAGGGTTGCCAGTCTTCTCGTGATTTGTGTCCGTTGGCGAATTGTGCCTGGCTGTGGCGAGTAATTTGTTTGAAAGTGTTCAGTTATATGTTATAAGTTATATGCTCAGAAAAGAAGCGTTGAAAGTTTCGTTAATGCGTGGCTTTGACCCTGCAGACCTAAACAGAAAACGATGTTGGTACTATTGAAAATCAGCATTTGTTTCTGTAAGCTGTACCACACCGGCAAATTTTTGTACCATGATCGTTGAATCCTATTTATATATATATATATAAAATAATTTTATTCCGTAGGTCACTCCATCTATACGTAAAGAAATAAAACGAAGTCTATTAGAAAATAATGTTTTCAATTTACGAAGTAAATCTGACATGGTTAAATAAAATACTTTTTTCAATCGTGCGTTAATACCAATAATAATGCTCATTAGATACATTTGTCAGGAATAACTGATTAATCAATTTGGAAGTTAGAAATAATTTTTAACCTTGCGTTAATCACAATGTCCAGTTAAAAAGTTTAACCGAAATACCCCCTGCTCTTCACAATAATTTTTTTCCAAATATTTTATGTTAAACATGCAATCCATTAGATACATTTGCACGAAACACACCTCATTTCAATCTCTCGCGTTCAAATTCAAGCAAAACATTTCATGCATTTTTCCACACTTACCCCTCAAGGTTCTGTGGGCGGTGACGATCAAGGATCGTATATATATATATATATATTCTATTTGAAATTGAGAATAAATGAAATTTTACTTGAAATTGAAAGCAAATGAAATTTTACTTGAAATTGACAGCAAAAGTTTTAGCTTGAATGAAAGTAAAGTGTTACTTAAAATTGAAAGTAAATGAAGTGTTACTTAAAATTGAAAGCAAATGAAATTTTATTTTAAATTTGAAAACCTGAAATTCAAAAGTACTTACTTTTACAAAGGAAAGAAAAATATCTGGCCAAATTTTAAACGATTGTTAAAAAGGATAAAAAAGCAACTGAGTATATATCCTTTTGCAGATGAATATGTATCTTACAATGTCAGGTTTATCTGGAAGAAAGCTGTTTTTTAAAGTAATTAATTAAAACTCGCAAGGGCGTAGAATTCATTCGCCGAGGGAATTTAAATGGTATGCATGACTATTTGCAAATTTGAACATTGAAGATATGCATTTCGATGTATGAGATGAATTAAGCTTTTAAAAGCTACATGGATGGATGATTTCAGATCAGAACTGTCTAGAAATTTTGAAAATGTACTTCGTAGTCGTCCTTTGAGCATTTATGTAATAATAAGATTAATTAAAAGCTTGTTACATTTCATTTGACTCTTCATTAACTCGCAATTCCAATCAACCCCTTAAACGTAGCATTTCCTTGTCAAAAGAAGTATATTTTAATTCCTAAAACACTCTTAAGTATTTTGCAAAACTATTTTCTAAATACATTATTTCTATTGATATTTATTATAATCATTAATTTAGTTTCAAGTATAATGAATTATCTATTAACAGCTTTTAAAAAATATTACAATACAGTATATGCAAATAATTAAAATAAAAAATGATGTGACTTGTTTAAGTAATAATACCTTCAAAATTATAAGATGTGTTCATAAGAAATTTAATGCAGAGTTATTTTACAGTAGTTTTAAATAAACAGTTTAAAAATTGTTTATCTTTGAAATTTACATTCTTATAAAAACCACAGGCGAAAACATTGAGCGTAATGAAAGGCTTGAAAATTTCTGAGTGCGGTTCAATTTTCGTAATCTTTTGTAATGCAACGTCATAAAGTTTATTCAAATCCCTGGAATCCTTTGAATTAGGAAATTTCTTATCAGTAGTTTAAAAAACGCATCTTTTTATATCATAAATATATTTTAAATTGCTTAACCTTTTTCATTTTTGATGGTGACATTTGGAGCAATAATTTATGTTATGGTATATTAAAATAATTTTTGTAAAAGTGTTGAATTCAAAGATTTACTATTTGAAAACAAAGTTCTAATCCAAACAGAAATTCTTATCTTAAATATAAATTACCAAGTAATTTCTTTTTAGTACTTTTAACATCTGTTTAAAAAAAGTTTTGTTTTGCACTGTAAACAACAACGATTTTGTAACCATTTCAGAAACATTATTCATGAATTTCCATTTCTATTTAAATGCTAAAAATATTTTTCATTTATACAATCGTTTGAAATACATTACATACTTTCATGACTCTAAATTTGAAAAATACATTATGCTTGAGAATAAAACTAAGTTATATTAAACATGGAGGGATCTAAATGAAGAAACTATAATAAATATTTTTATTTTTGCTTTTAATAGTGATAAAATAGCTGGAAAAATTTATTAATATGCATTCAAGATTATGTGCTTTAATGCTGAATATTCCGGTTCTCGTTAGATCACCTATTTAAATTATATTTCTTTTTTTTTAGATTTAAATAATAAAACTGGGCAAGGTCATATATATCTGGGGGGTGACATCACTTAAATTAAAACATAAGTGCAGTACTTAAAATAAGTGCCGTTGATTCAATCACTAAAAACATTAGGATTTTTTTGAATGGCCGAGTATAAAGCGCTCGGTGCCACAGGTTTCGGGTTCGAATCCAGCGATGCCATGGATGTTTGTAGTGGGTGGCCGGAATCCAAGACTCTTCGTAAGGCCCTAAGCTGTTACACTGGGTCCCGCCCTAAGCCTTTGACTGAAAACCAACAAGAAAGCACGTTCGATGGAGCCAAAGTCAGACTTCTACCTACTGGGTGCTCCATCACAACAGAAGCTGATTTACCCTTTCCCTTCAATCATGAGTACGTATGGGCTTTTCGTGGGCTTTGCCAGCCAAATGGGATAAGAAGCAACAACATAAAGTTTGGTGGAGGAGGAAAAATTTATCCTAGTATGCATTCAAGATTATGTGCTTGAATGTTAAAATATTCTATTTAAATTCTGTTTCTTTTGGCAATTTAAATGGATGATTGCTGGTATATAAAAGTAACTTATTTCAATATATATCTTGAAAAATATAAACATCTGTACAAAATTAAAATTTATAACTGCAGTATCTTAAAAAATAAGTATTCTTGATTCAATCACTAAAAGCAAGCCTGAATTATGGATTTTTCTGCTAAACATTTTAAATGAAAACATTTCTATTTACTATATTTCAAGTTAAATATTTATATCCATCTATAAGGGTTACATTTACAAGTTAAACATTTCTACCTCCTATTAATTTTAATAAACATTTAATCTCGTAAAACAATAGTGTGAAATCCCGTCACCTTCTTCCACATAGTGTAGAACTAAAATGGTAATTTTTTAAGAGTTTTAGATCTTTAAAGCCATATAACATTAAACAATCATTCGTAAAAAATTTTTAATAAGTAATGAGTTGCTGTCAAATTTTAATTACACTAAATATTCAAGCCAGAATATAACATCCATGTTTATTTTATGGCATGAAAATGACGTTAATGAAAAATTATTACATTTATTAACTTTTAATGATTTAACTTTAAATAATTTGACTTTAAACAAAAACAAATTGAATGTCAAGAAACGTAAATATTTGTTAATTAACAGGTCTTCGTCTACTAACTAAATAATTTGATGAAATATTTTGCCAAATTATTATGTTTGTTTGTTAGTGGTTCAGAATCCCCATTAAACTGTAGGTTGTCGTCTAATTAATCTAAAATGTGTGTAAAACAGTAGAGAGAAAAAATCAAATTATTATATTATAATTAATTAGAATATAACAAGCTAGTAAACCATTAAAATCATTAAAATCCAGTTAGCAAACCTGTCAAAGTTTCAAAGCAATCTAAGAATGATTTATTTGTTTTCATAAGATTAAATACATTTAAATTTATTTTAAGAAAAATATTTCGTACTTTAATTATGAAGGATCTTAGCTGAAAGCTGTCCATAAATTTCTAGAAATTAATATACGTTACCAAATTTGTCAACATTTTAATCTCTCGAAAACAGTTATTTTCTGTAAATCATTTTCAAAAATTGAGTGCACAATCAATGTTCAAAAGTAATTTAGTTATATGTCAAGCATGTATACATTTTTTAGGTGAGAATTTATATAAGAAAACATGTAATTATGCTAATATGGATAACGTTAATGAAATTATTTTAAGATAAATTATGTTATAAATAGAATCGCACACTTCAGAAAAATTACCTGTTAAGCATCTTTGAAAAGATAAAACTTTATTAAAGGATCGTTGATTAAAATGCTGTATTTTTATAATTTTTGTTTTTACATAACAGAGAATAAGTAAGTACAAAGAGAAAATTTCTTTATTTCCTAAAAAAGCAGATAAGATTTTCTACTGAAAACGTTTACATGTGCACATTTCCTTCTAACCTCTTACGCGCACAGAGCTCAAACCTCTAATCTTTTACACTGAAAGGAGGAAATGGACTTTATTTTATGCATGTACTGGGAACATGTAACAGGGATGTGTATTCAGAAACAAAGTAGATATTTGAAACAAGGCGTCGGTGCTTTATTTCGAGAAAGCCCTACAACACATCCTGCTTTTGAGATCATAGAAAACACGGAACGTTTGCCGGCGAAAAACACAATAGAATTTGCTCTGGAGAGAACAAAGAATTTCGTTCGTCATTTTTTCGTATCATATATGCTCGAAGAAATCTTTTGTATAAAAGATTTTTAAATTTTTCAAGATAACCTATGTCTCGTATCTACAATCATCTGAGTTGGTTTGCTTTATTTTATATAAACGCTTATCTAGTGTGTATTTTTAGTTAATATATGAAGAGAATGTAGCGTTCGAATATATGAAGAGAATGTTTGAATTTCGTTCTTCATTCTTTGGTATCATATTGCACTCGAAGAAATCTTTTATATTTAAGGTAAAAGATTATTACATTTTTGTAAGACACTATGTCTACAATTCTACGAGATATTTTACTTTATTTTATATAAGCGCTTATCTAGTTTGTATTTATATAGCTCATATTTGAATTGAAAATAGATTAAGAATTAATAATCTATAAAAGAAAATAGCGCCAATAAAAAACTAAAATTTGAAAAGAGTTATTATTGTAAAAATGATTTACAGATTAATTACACTTTTAATTCTTATGAGATGTAAAATACTGGAATAAGAAATAATATAATGCAGATTGTGATATTTTATGAGCTAAGAACAAACTACAACGATAGCTTCTTTCCAAATTTCACCAAATAGTAAATGTCGAAATTTCTGAAAGCCATTCATTTACCTAGTTGAAAGTTTTGATTAACTGACATATTCAGATGATTAGTCCGACAAGTATAACGAGTTCAGCAAAAGAGCACAATGATGCGTAGGCTGACACATAGATGCGCGATGGTATTAAATCCATTTGTTTTAGTTAACTCTAACCTTCAAAAGACACGTGTAGCCCAAAGTTTGACAGCTGTTGTGACTAAATTAGTATGTGACTTATAGCATTTTTAGTGAAGAAAATTTTGTTAGTTTGAAAAAATGGATAAAAAGGAATTTACGTGTGTTAATTAAAGCATTGTTTTTTTCGATTCTTATCTGAAAAAGAAATTCTCTTCTGTGAAGGCAAGGCTTGGCTTGATAAATTGCATCATTCGGACTTTGTTACCAGGAAAAACAACCTTCAAACTAGTTTTCAGATTTATTTAAATAGGGCGAAATGAGCACCGTGGACGATGCATAAAAGTATTCGCCCCAAGAGGCTGTTACCGACGAAAATATGACTAGTGGAGTGAAAAATGTTCAAGAGTGGACTTTAACGTGAATGAACAAAAATGGACTCATAACATTTAAAAATGCTATAACTCACATACTAATAGTGCAACAGCTGTCGATAAAGTTACACACTTGTCTTTTTGAAGGTTATGGCTAACTAAAAATCATATGGATTTAATACTAGTAGCGCCATCTATGTGTCAGCCTATGAACTTATCAGTCCACCTGTTAAAAGCTTCAGCAAAGAGCACAATGATGCTCTACAGCCTGGAGACGATGCTCAATGGTATTTGCTGTATTTGTTTGTATGGTATATGATATTATTCGCAATGGTAAATGGTGAGCCCAAAGTATAATGTCGTCACTTAAATTTGTTGCATGGTTACAGCAGCTATTTGAAACATTATTTTACAGATGGTTTCAAAAAAGATACTTATTTATACAAATAAATGTTGAAAAAATTAATTGAATAATACTCCTTGAATAACTTCAAGTAAAAACATTTTTTTTCAAAAATGTTAGCTGATGTACTACATCCTGGAAACGGTGCACAACGGTATTTGCTGTAAACGGTGAACACAATGAACACATAATGTCGTTACTTAAATTTGTTACATGTTAACAACAGCTATTTTAAACATTATTTTACAGAGGGTTTTAAAATGAAACTTATTTATACACATAAATATCCTAATTAATCCTTCAGTACAAATATTTATTTGAAAATTTCCTAGCAGTCATCTAAGCAAGCTTACCGCAGTTACAAAAGGTAATGCAGTACCTTTTTTTTAAATTGAAGATTATAAAAGATATTAAAGTAGATTAAATGAAACTTTAGAATGATAAAAATTTAATAAAATTTCAAATTAATCTGAAGAATTTAATAACATTTTTTTTAAATTTATGCACATAAAGTTACATAATTTATTAATGAGAAACTGAAAGAATATAAATTAATTTATTTTGACTTTGAATGTATCCGTTTTAACTTCAATTAAAATATACAAATGTGATTTTCCGAACTTCTAATAATGACATTATTTCTGAGAAAAAATTGTTTATTGTCTCTTTTAAATGTTATAGAAGGGAATACAACAATGTTTCATATTACAATAGATTAAATCTGTTATATATAATTCCCGTGTCACGATGTTTGTTCGGGATGAACTCTGAAACTAACAATCCGATTTTAACTTTTTTTTTCTTAAATGTGTGTTTTGTTCCAACTTGAGAGATAGAATAGTTTTTATACAGATTTTTTTTTTTTATTTAAATGCAAAATTGACGATTTTCATATTTCGTCATTTGGCGCCATTGACGTCATTTGGCGCAACTAAAATTTGCGATTTCTCATCCGATGGACGCAATTTTGAAAGTACATTTAAAATACAAGGTCAGGTGTACCATGAGATCGGGTCGTTGATGCCAATACCTAACGAAGAGCCAAAATTTCTTCAAATTTATTTTATGGGCAGTTCTGAAGAACGTGTCACAACTCGATGTCAGTATACTTTTATCGAACACGCAAGTACAAAGAGCTATTGTAGAATTGTTGGAAAATCTTTTTAGAAAATCATATCCAACTTATTAACTTATTTAACGAATTTATTTATTTTGACGAAAGACAGATTAACAAGAAATAGTGTGCATCGCTTAGTTCTTAGATAAATGAAAGTAATGGTTATTAAAAATTAAATTTGGTAAAATAATTATAAAACAGGGTTAAAAATCAACATTATCTACCTCATTCATTAAATGAATAAAAATTAAACATTTTCTATTCGTTGAAGCTTAATTTGAACTTTTCATCAATCTTTACCAATCACTTCCTTAACAATACCAATTATAGTATCTAATAATTGAACGAAATACAAGAAAGCCACAGCAACGCGTGGCCGGGTCTGCTAGTTTATTATAAAATGCATTCTCAATACTTATCCTTTGTAAAACACAGAAGGAATTACACGAACTTCTTAAATAAATTTAAACGGGAAAAAAAACATCCACCAAATAAATAAAATAATTGCATTGACAATTGAGTAAATTCATGAGTTTTAATTTATTAAAAAATTATTTCTGTATATATTTTTATTAAAATTTCTACTTCGATGAGGAAAAAACTTCTCTACACACTGTGCTACGTCTGACTTTTAACGCATATATGTAGAATTTGTTGGTGTCGAAATCACCAGATAGCGACACTTCACGGACGCTTGTCTTTGACAGAACAAATACAATAATTGTTTACAATAATTGGGGAGTATTCAACTTTGAACTTTGATCCCACGAGAAGGGGCAAGATCCCCGTGGATGAGGAGGGAAGAGGAGAACGCTAGATGGCGCGAAAAAGAACGCTGGGAGATGGCGAAACTGGACGCGCTGCTTCAAGCAGCGGTAGAAAATGGTTATGAATGATTAACAATTAATGTAAATATATTAATGAAATATGTGTTGTTGAGAGAAAACCAACGTTTCGTTGATGTGTTTGGAATACACCCCTAGACAACCACTGCAAAAGTACAGCCACTGTTAGACTGGTAGAGAAGTCTAACAAATCTGTAGGTTCGGCCGGGATGCGTCTTTTGGAAGCGGCTAAATCTACATATATATGATACTTATATACACATATATCTTATGTTGCATATATTGTTTTAAGCCTTGTAAAAAGAAACAACAAACAAACTTGGCTGCATTTTTTATTGAAAAAAAAGAACCCAACTTATTGGCATATCTTTAGATTTTTAAAAGTTTCCTCGTGAAAAAAAACCTATAATTATTTTTCGACCAGCAGTATTTTAAAAATAATTAAATAATGTACGTGCAATTATATATCGAAATTAACTTCGCGTAATTATCTTTAATACCACTTTTATCAGTTATTTAAAAATATGTTATTAAATGACAAAATTGTAATACAATAAGAGAAATGCTGTATTTTGTAATTACTGTTAAGAAATTATAGAAATCAAAAGGTTTGATTTTAACTACTTCTCATAAAAATATTTTATTTTTAGACAAATAATATACTTATTAACAATTCTAGAAATTATTTGGTAGTGAATTTACGATTTGTTTGTAAAACTTTTAAATTTATACGTTATATTATACGAAATATTTTGTGACCATATCGTTAAAAAAGCAGAAACAATAGAATTTTTCCGATGGCCATATTTGAATCCTAGAAATGATATCCAACAATGTAAAATATTTTACTGTCAACTGTTGTAAGCTGCATAATATTATATGACATTCAAAAATAAATCTAGAAATAAAGTGGGAAAAAGCATTCGAATGTCAGTCTCATTCATCAAAAAAAGATCAATAAACTTGCTGGGTTACGATATTTCGTATGTCAATGTAAATATTGCCTGTTTGAAATGAATGTCAATAAGTATTAGATATTTTAAATCAGACACTGTACTGATCAATGCTTTTACATTTGGGAAGTATGTATTCGTTGAAGGAATAACTTATTGTTCAAGAATTATTCTTAGTTAGATCTTTTTTAATCACAATTACAGTTATTTGTTAGATGTAGATTTATATCAAATACAGTTTCTTCCTAAATGTTGTAAATTATTTTTTCTTTCATATTTTCTGAGCACCAAAAGGTGTATTACTCATTTATTCTTTTTACAGTCCTCAATGTTTTTTTTTAAAGAACGAAAACACTAATACTTAGAAAAATATCTTAATTTAGGTGACAAGACTTTTAAAACTATTAAAAATTGTGGATTCAGCTTAATTTATGAAAACTGAAAAACTAATTTTTGTACTGGGACAAAAAAAGTTTTTATTATCAAAGAAGTTTAGAATAGAACATTATTTATAAATAATTTTATGGTAAAATGACAAGAATTATTGTACACTTATAAAAATTATTGTATTGGACACAATAACAACACGTTATTGCACACTTTGTATCGTACAAAACGTTTTGTATTATTGTACACATAATTTACCATCATCGTGTCCAATTATTATATACAAAAATATTGTATTATGTACACAGCATTGTATTGTTGTACACATACAAAAAGTATTTCAATGTATTAATTCAGAAAAGCATTTGCGCTAATTCTTTTATTGAAGTAAAATGTGTCCAAGGTACAACGGAATGCCATTTTCAGAAATTTTTAATTTTTTAAATTTATTCCTTTTGTACACAAAGCCTTTTACATTTTGTTAACGTATTTATTTCAATTCTTTTAATTTTTTTTTTTTTTAATTTGCAGCAAGTAGAGAATGTTTACTTGTTCAGACGATGTAACAAGTAAACAGTACTTTTAGTTTCAGCTAATCAAAAATATTTCAATGATTTTAAAGGAATTCCGGTGTGAAAATGCAAAAGACATCGTGTACAAAAGAAGTAAAAAAAAAAAAATTAGAAACCTGAGTAACTCTTTGAATGAACCTCTATTTATTGAATGAAATATACGAATCGTATATAAAAAGCGCCAATTCTTTTTTTAAATTGTGAATAATAAATCTCGCCAAATCGGGTTGTGCAGTAGCAGACATCCATAGTTTGTCTCTATGATACACAATGTCAGTTCAATATCGTCGCCTTTTAGGTGAACGAGTTACAAAGGAAATCGTAAAATAAAATCTTGTCAAATATGAAGGGAGAAGATTCTCTTTCACCACACAAAAGGACAACATGCTATACACATTTCGAACGAGTATTTATGCGCTATTTGTAAGCCTATAATAAACACTAAAAGAAAAATACCAATATGTTACTGGCTTTCTCAATTTGCAACTCAATGCATGTTTTCCTTAACTTAAAGATGTGGGTTGTTATTCAATGCTTTACAGCAGGGGTATCCAAACTACGGCCCGCGGGGCAAATCCGCCAGCCAATGTCATCAATTCGGCCCGCGAGCAGAACAAAGCTATTGTTGCTGTATTAAGTTGGATAAAAATACAGAATGATAATACTTGCTTGGTAAAGCTTTATTGGTACGGTTTTATTTACATGCTTGGTAAGTTTAATGACAAGCATAATACAAGAAGAAAATTTAACTTAAGCATAACAACTAACAGGAAATTATAGATAATGGCAGAAAAATTAAAATGGTTTTTGGTCCTTGGTACTTACTGGAGTAAACAGTATGGCCCTAAGGCTGGAAAGTTTGGAGATCCCTGTTTTACAGATAGTAAATTGTAAAGATCATCAGTCTCTGATTAGTTGAACTTCCTGGTTACTAACGTCGATTGCGCAGAGTCCAAAAAAAAAAAAACCTGTCTCATGTTATTAATTCCTTAAAAGTAATGATTACGTGAATAAATGATCAGCAGTATAAATATACCGGATCTCTATTGAAGTTTTATTTCTATTGTCCAAAAAGGGTTATTTACTATTTCCAACTGTTTTGATTAAAAAAAAACTATAGCTTTATTAAACATTTTACTCTTAAAAAATAATTTCATGAAATATTTTCTTTTAAGGTTAATTTAAGGTAGTATTGCATAAAAGGTCTGTTTTGACAATTACTTATGGACTAAAAATATATTTTACAATTATGTTAAAATATTAATGCTTATTTCAAGAACTTGAAACTCTTAAACCAATTTCGCTTAGAAGAAACTTAAGACTTCTTTATAAAGTCCAAATCAATATTTCAAGAGACATTTTACATAAAAATACAAGTAGTTCTAGATAAAGTCCTTAAACACGTGATGCATTTAAAACTTTGTCATTTTGAAGTTTTAGAACAATTTGCCGTTTTCCTCTTAAATTTAAGCGTCGAGTTCTCATTACGCCATTATGTCTGAGCAACTTTAATGTTCCAAACTGCGCGCTGAATTATAGTAGACGTTCGACTTTAGAAAGATTAAAGAATACAATTATTAAGGATGGAGAATCCTCTATGTTGTTGAGTTTGCGAACGCTATTTCAGTATGGTGGGTTGTATATGAAGTATTTAATCTTCTTAATTTTCTTCGTAATTTTGAAGTTTGATAAAAATTTGCCGTCTTCTTCCAATTCAGTTTAAGTCTCGAGTTCTCATGACGCCATTATGTCTGAGCAACTTCTGAACTGCGTGCTCAAATATTATAGAAGTTTGACTTTAGAATGTTAAAGAATACGATCATCATCATTAATCCTCTATGTTTTGAATACACGAAAACTATTACAACATAGTGGAATGGATATAAAGTATTTGTTCTAACCCAGAGGAAAAATTTATGATTATAAAATCTGTTTATTAACTATTTATATTATGAAATTGTTTTTATTTTCAATGAATAAATTAAATAAAGCTTTCGTAACTTATTGCAATTTATGAATATATACATAAATTATTCACTATTTCAAAGGGTTCTGAAAATGTGTTATATAATTTTGTCTTTCTAAACTGAGACGGCCAGATTTGTGAAAGCCATATGACCAAACAAATTTTGTATTTTTATAAAATAAACGCATTATAGATACAAATATTTTAATTATATATAATTGAAAATATAAAAAGATTTAAATAAGAGTTTTATGGATGATATTATTTAAGGAATAAGTGTTTAATATCAATTCGAATTTTGTAGTAACCAAACATAAAAATAATTAATGAAATTATTTTATATTATTTATTGATTCCTTTGATAAGGATGTCTAAAAATATTTTCCAAAAGTATGTGTTGAATGAGATAGGTTTGCCCATTTAATGCATTATTAAGCAACAACTACATCTTGTTCGCTTAAAGCAGTTTTTAAAATGTTTTTGATAATAAATACTTTAATTTTTAAAAAAAAATTACATAAACAGGGATTCTACATGAAGATGTCATTGACAAAGTATTTAATATACTTTCAATAAAATCAAAAACCATTAGAAAGAAATTATTTTTTTAATAATTACAAATTTTTTTTTTTTTTATGTGAAATATATCCTAAATGTATTATTAATTATAATAAAATACCGGAAATTTATTTATTTTAATGATTTTTCTTTAATATCTTAAAATCTTAAATATATAATTAATCTTCAATAAAATCGAAAATATCGAAGAAATTATTTTTTTAATAATTAAAAATTTGCTTTTATTATACTAAATATGTATTTTCTATCAATAATTTAAAATCTTAAACATATAATTGATAGTTTTTTATAAGTTAAATTTGATGAGATGGGCTACATAAAAAGCATTGGCAGATCATGGGCCATCTTTGTCAACCATAATGATAAACAATAAAAATAATAAGTTATTGATGTCATTAGAAAATTCATGAAAACCAGCTATAAACTAAGTTAAAGAAGTTAATAATTTAAATTGCTTATTTAAAAGATTCAGATGATTAGCTTTTAGTATAAAGTAATTAATTTCATTGAAATGATTACTATAACTATAGAATAGTTGTTTACATAACCAAATTTATTTACTTTGTTTTTAATCCTTACTTGACCTTTGATATCATAAAATATTAAACATACTTACAAACCTATCACGATCATTTGACATTATTTTCTCAAAACTATCAGAAAAAACACTTTTACATACATCAATAATACATATTAAAGTAATGATTTCAATAAATCTCACAATCCAATATGGTCAATGTATGAAAATGCAACACTAAAATATGTATTTTTGTAAATTATAAGTTTTTAGATGTCCCAAATTTTCTTTCTAAAAAACATTATACGTAAACATATTCAGTATTTTGGAAACTTTATAATTGTTTAACATTATGTGTTTTTTGCATGAATAATTGTAAGTTTCAATTCCTAATCACAACTTGCGAATTGTACTGTTATTTTGTAGTGTTTATCGGTAAAGATATTTTTATAGATTATATGTCCTGCTTATTTGTCTAAGACAGGGGTCTCCAAACTACGGCCCGCGGGCCAAATCCGGCCCGCCAGTGTCATCAATGCGGCCAGCGACAGCGAATCGCTTATTGTGCTGTAATAAGTTGGATAAAAAAGCACAGAATGATAATAACTCAGTTTTATTTATTTGCTAGGTAAAAGCAATGGCAAGCATAATATGCAAAAATTTAATTTAAGTATAACAACTAACAAATAATTGAAATGAATCCCACTAACAGTATAAACTAGTAAACATCCCTCGGTAGTTATGTTGGGGTAAAAAGAGTACCGCATAAGTATGTATATCAGTGTTTGGAATGTATATATCCTGAATCAAACGTATGATTTTTATCTGAAAATCGCTCAGAAACGGAAAAGTTAAATTAACACGAATGAAACCGCGAGATATCCACTTGTAAAAAATACTAATGAGATTTGAGTAATTGTCATTTTTTGACTGACAGTAGTTTGTAGTTAGCAAGCGTATGCTCGCTCAGAGTTTGTACTTGGTGATTAGTCTAGAAATTATAGATAACGGCAGAAAAATTAAAACGGTTTTGGTCCTTGGTACTTACTGGATTAAACAGTATGGCCCGAAGGCTGGAAAGTTTGGAGACCCCTGGTCTAATATACTACGATCACAGTAAACACGGCCGAATGGGAACCCTTTCATATCCCCCAAAAGAGTAGTTCGATTTACTCAGCGACCACAATAAACCTGTTCTCCACCAGAACTGCAATGTGTCGAGATACACGCTTCTGGTATTCTCCAACGTGTTAAACTTAATTAGAAATCATTCCTTACACAGGCATTATGCAATTAACAAGGAGGATGCTATTATTTGTAATGAATCAAATTTATATAATGATCAATGAATCTGAAATTGAATAAGAATCAATGCAATAAATAATAATAATATTATGAATGGTCATTAGAATTGTACGGATAGTAATTAAGATTGAATTCAATTAAGTTAAAAGTTACAGTAGTTAAAAAGTAGTGGAAATTTAAAGTATATTTTGAGTAAATAAGAATAGATCAATAAATTCGGAATTAAATAAGAATCAATGAAATAAATAATAATAAGGATGATTATGAACAGTCATAAAAATGTATGAATAGTAATTAAGAATGCATTTAATTAATTCGAAATTTAAAGTATTTTAAGAAATGTAATGTATGTTTTGATATAAATAAGAATAGATATATTACAAATGATGAAGTTCTCTTTACTTTAAGAAACATTTCAGGAACTTGAGAAAAAAAAAAATTTCGAAACAGAAATTAATTGACAAAGTAACTTTTACTTAATTCAAATTACTTTTGCTTTTTTTTTAATTTGGAAAGATTATAGGAAATAAAAATTATAAAAATATAGTTGTATGTTTAAGTAAATAATGTATCTGATTTAGGCTTTTAATTTGAAACATGCTATAGAAATGAAAACCTTTTTTATACTTGTTAAAATATTTTATGTATGCTATGCAAATATTTACAAGTAGGGATGAAGAATCGGCCCAAACTTTCAGGCTCCTGATTATTTTATACTGACTACTAACTTCTGACTCTTTTCCGTAATTTTAAATGCAATGATCTTTTCTAATGTATTTAGAAAAAAATTGCAAAAAACAATATAAATGATTTTTATTGAACTCATCTAACAGGTGGGCTGAAAATATCTTAGGCTGACACATAGATGGCCCTACTAGTATTAAATCCATATGATTTTTAGTTGGCCCCTAACCTTCAAAAGACAAGTGTATAAATTTCACAGCTGTTTGCACTATTAGTATGTAAGTTATAGCATTTTTCAGTGAAGCAACTTTGTTAGTTTGAAAAAAAATTGGATAAAAGAATTTCGTGTGTTAATAAAGCATTGCTTTTTAGCGAAAAAAAATACTATTGAAGCCAAGGCTTGGCATGATAAACATTATTCGAACTTTGCACCAGGAAAATCAACCATAGAGAAGTGGTTTGCTAAATTTAAACGAGGCGAAATGAGCACCGAGGACGATGCACGCAGTGGACGCCCCAAAAGAGGCTGTTACCGACGAAAATATCAAAAAGTCCACAAATAATTTCTGATAACCGAAAAGTGAAGTTGATTGAGATAGCTGAGACCCTAAAGATATCAAAGGAACATGTTGGACATATCGTGAATGAATATTTGGATATGTGAGCTGTGTTCAAAGTGGGTGCCGCGCGAGCTCACAATCGACCCAAAACAACAATGAATTGATGATTCTAAGCAGTGTTTGGAGCTGTTCAATCGTAATAAACCCGATTGCGTCGATATGTGACAATGGATGAAACATGGCGCCATCATTTCACACCGGAGTCAATCGACAGTCAGCCGAGTGGACTGCACGTGATGAACACTACAAATGCTATAACTAACATACTAATAGTGCAACAGCTGTCAAATTTATACACGTGTATTTTGAAGATTAGTGCTATCTAAAAATCATATGGATTTAATACTAGTAGCGTCATCTATGTATCAGCCTACAAACGTTTTAGCCCACCTGTTATATATATTTGAAAAAAAAAAATCTAACAATTTAATTTTTGCAGCTTTAAATATGTAGTATTTGCGCTAATTTAAAAGGAATTCTTATACTCTAAATTTGCATTAGAAAATATGCATATATGCTATCAAAATTGTAGTACCATATTAACATGTGGCAAATTATTACAGAAAAGCTAAAGGCGAGTAAAATAAAATTGTACATAGGAACTTTTAGATTAATATTGTACATTTAATTACAAAAGATTCTACATTTGTAATAAAGCAAATCTTATTTTTTAATAATAACATAATACAATTTATAAGATTCTATTTCAATGTCGATCCAAGACAGCTTTTTATAAACTTCAGTACTGATAAAGTTTCACCAAACCTTTCTTCTGTTTGTGCAATTAAAAGACGAAACTGAATTGTCTGCTTAACATTTAATTTTTACATTAATTCTTAGAATTTTGGAAAAAAAAAAATATACTTATAAATAAGTCGGATTTTTAATCTAATTCCCAATTCTTCACTTCAGACTTTGCTTACCAGTAAACTTATATAAAAGATCAAAGTTAAATATTTTTGAAAAATGTTTATATCAATTTAATATTCAAAACACGATGCATAATTAATAATTCACCTGTAACACCAATTCATCTCACTTTATTTTTTTATTCTTGAAAATAGTTATTGTTGAATTAAACGCATCATAGTTATAATATGAATGTATATATTTATATGTATGTAATGTATGCCCTCATTTCGTCTCTTATTGTTAGAAAAATGGAATTGCAATTTAAAAAAAAAATGCTGCAAATATTTTTCATATTTTGTAACATCATACTTAAAAAGGCCAAAAAATTGTATTCAAGTAAAAATATACGTTAAACATTTTCCAATTCTTGAACAGAAAATTTTGCCACTTGAATACACATTTCTATGCGGCTTTTCAAGAAATTCTAATTTATTGTGAAACTCAGGGAAATATGCTATGCACATCTGCTCTTGAAATGTCAAATAGAGTCGGCAACTATTTTTTTCATGGATGGTCTGAGGATACCTAAAATACACCTGTTTCTCCATGTTCATATTTTGCATGCGATATCATAACAATCATAA
This sequence comes from Caerostris extrusa, assembly GCA_021605095.1. Classification (NCBI taxonomy): domain Eukaryota; kingdom Metazoa; phylum Arthropoda; class Arachnida; order Araneae; family Araneidae; genus Caerostris; species Caerostris extrusa. Next base: position 65,745 of record BPLR01019383.1, read on the forward strand.
ATTGGAATACGTATTCTTTGTTTATTGGAATATAAAATATCAAAATTTTGTTGTTTCAATATGATATTGTAGTGATAAAACAAAAAAAAGTAATAAGTGACTTGCGCATCAATGATTTTCAGAAAATTCAATCTCTGCGTGGACATGCGGACATTCTTTTTGTGTGTGTGTGTAGAATTTACTTAGTTTCGATTTTTGAGTTACAAAATAAATGTTGGCAGAAATCCAAATGAAGGCATCCAGAGACATTTAGCCTTAAATCACTGTAAAATAACGTTTTTTGCTGAATTAGCGAATTCTAAAGATTGCCAAACAAATTCGTTCTTTTTTTTTCTTTCTTCCATCTAACAGTGATAAAAAGCAATGTTTTTTTTTTTCTATAATATGACGAAAAAAAAAATGTTTTAATTTTTCAGATGAAAAAAAAATTCTTTGTAAAAAGCATAAACAAAACAACTGCCGGCCGATTTCTTCAAAGGAGATATTAAATATTACAAATATAAAGAAAAGGACACTCTATAAAAAAATATTTTGGAGACTTGATTGAATTAATTATAATTTTGGAGTACTTATACCTCTTCAACAGTATTTTACTAAAACATTTCAATTCCAATGGTATCGATTTTTTCACATATGTGTCCAATCATTCCAATAAAGATGAGTATTCGAAGATTATATCAATAATAAGAAACAAAAATACTTTTCATCAATATTTTGAAAAAATTCTGTATTTTTGATAGATACATTTTGTTTTTCAATTTTTAGACGGTTTTGATTAGACACGTTTTGCTTTCATACTTAAGTGTATGACATAAAAGTTTCTTAAAAATTATAACTACTTATAAAAATAGTTATTTACCCTGTTTCTAATAATATCAAAAAAGATTTTATTTCAATTTTTATGTGCATTCGATTCCGTGTTACTGCCATTTAAATACTGACAGTTAAAATTTCTATGGAACTCCTCAGGCTTTTTTAAAGGCTTTATTTCCTGTATGACCAAGATTCAATTTAACAAAATCTAGTTTATGACCTGAGAAGAAAAAATAATTTTAAATTACGAGAAAAGAAGTACAGGAATTAAATAAAAATATAAATATTAGAAAAAAAAAGCGTTTTATCAAATAAAAATGTAATGTTATAACACGATTCTGCTTGGTCGTTTAAAGTTCTCTTGGGGGAGTAGAATTCAATTTCCTGGATTGCAGCGCTATGATTTTCAAGATTATTAAACTTTTATTAAAAACATTTCTGTTAAAATTTTTAATAATAGGAAGGTTGATGTCATGATGTAATTCTTCATTGAGCAAATATACTTTTGCTTTTAAAATTTGACAGATAATTAAATTTTGCTGTGAGTTGAATGCATTGAAATTTGTATTTGCAACGTAAGAACAAATCAGGCAGACGCAAATGAAGATAGGTCTTAAAAAAAGTTGTATACATAAGGATTTTCATTTATTTATTTTTTATTTTTTTTTGCTCATAGAGGGGTATTTATTAATTAGTGGAAAAAACACTCTTACACAATTGTTAGAAATTTTTATTTGCTGTATAGAGTATGTGTTTTTAAGTTAAGTATTGATCAAAGAAAATGACAATATATTTTGTTTGCTTATTTCAACGAATGATATTATTAATTTGATTATCGGTTTATTGAATTTATTACCTCTGGAAAAGAAGAGGTAGCCAGTTTTGTTTACATTATTGGAAAATTTAACCCTCTATATTTTTTTTACTTTGAATTTTTTATTAATTACATTGGCAAGAGACTCATTTAAATTTTGCCTTACTTTTCTTTTGTATTGGCATTTATTGATGTTTTTATTGGCTTTTATATTGGTATTCTTTTATATTTTGTTTTATATTGTCTTGGCATTTCTTGGCGGTTTTTGAAAGGAAGTTGGCGACAATTAAAAATCAATCGCTCAACTCTGCTAGCGTCGATTGACGGAGCAAATTATATCTTTTAACTAACTTAATTTATGAATCTCGGGTGTAGTATGCCAAAGCATTAATGATACAAATAATGTTTAGTACGGCGTGGAATATTAATTAATAACGTTCGTGCAGGTAAATACTACTAGTACTACACCACATCACATCACTGTGCCTAGAGTACGGCTAATTAATAACGTTCGTGTAGATAAATACTACTAGTACTACACCACACCACATCACTGTGCCTAGAGTACGGCTAATTAATAACGTTCGTGTAGGTAAATACTACTAGTACTACACCACACCACATCACTGTGCCTAGAGCTGAGTTGCCCCTTTACAGTTTGGGAATGATGTGGGTGAAATGAATGGACGCACGATGGAGGCGGAAAAGTTTTTGCATAATTTACTTTTGGAGGTACAGAAGCTGAACAATGGGGAAAATTAATACAAGAACAAACTAAATATCAAAAATTAAAAAAAAAAAAAAAAATTGAAGAAGGATGAAATATGAAATGCGAAAATTTATAAAAACGTTAGGTAAGATATTTGAGAAAAATTAAAAGCAATATGATACAATAAGCACTACATAGGAGATTATACAAATCAGAGAGCTGAAGGAATATTCATCAAATCAAATATTATATAATTTAGAAAATCTTAATAGCTAATAAATAAATAGACGGCAGAAGCAGTTGCTGCAAAATTATGGACAAAGGTAATAAAAAAGGCAGAAGGAGATATTACAAAAGAGATAAATATGCTAGGTATATAACTAGTTATTCTAATTTAGTGTGCCCTAGAAATATGCTCATGCACCCACTTAAATTATATACATTATAATACAAAATTTCCTTTGATACATACACAAGCATAAATTGTTTTTGTAATACAAATTACTTAAATATGCAAAAATAATACGGTTATGTTACCTTAAATATATACACAAGCAAAAATTATTTCATAAAGCTAATTACCTTACATAATACACAATCATGAATTTTTTTATGCAGCGAAATACCTTAAATATTCTAACACAGTATATGCATGCACTTAGATTACATAAAAGTAAAATTATTTTAAATATACACTCAAAATATATATATGCACACACATAAATCTTTGTAAGAAGCAAAATTATAAGTATATACACATGATAAGTAAACACATATCAATTGTTTTATAAAGCAGGATTACTCTGTTTATAAATACATTCACACACGCACAGATTAAAATATATATATATATATATATATATATATAAAAATGTGTGTGTGTGTGTGTGTGTGTGTGTGTGTGTGTGTGTGTGTGTGTGCGTGTGTGTAGAAAAAGGTATGTTACTAAAAATTGTTTAAAGATTTGTGTACAAAATATTGTTTGACACTTAGTCCGGGATAAGTAAGACTTCATTTTACAAATAAAGTTTATCATGTTTCGTATTTTGAGTAGATGCAGGTAAATAATAGGATGTTTCGAATCTTTTAAAAAATCATTACCTTTAATTTATAAAAAATTAGTAAATATTGAAAGGTCACATTAAATTAGACGACCATTCTCCTTTATCTCTTTTTCTGCCTTGGACTTTATGAGAGCTGCCTTAGCTCCGTCGTTACTCGGAACCATTGTTTCGTTTTTTATACAACGGCGTACTCCACGTCTGCTTTTTGTTAGCATTGCAGTTGTGTACGAGTAAGTTACTGAAGATTTTCATTGTATTAACAGGTGGGTTGAAATGTTCGTAGGCTGACACATAGAAGGAACTACCAGTATTAAATAAATGCGATTTTTAGTTCGCCTTCACCTTCAAAAGACACGTTTATAAATGTGACAAGCTGTTGCGCTATTAGTATGTGAGTTATAGCATTTTTAGTGAAGCAAATTTTGTTAGTTTGAAAAATTGGACAAAAAGGAATATTCTAACTAATATTCCTTAAAAAGCCCTTAATGAATTTAATTTGTATAAATGAAAAATAAATGTGGAAAGAAAATAAATTTCGAAAAAAAGTAAAACCTTTCTTTCTGTGGCGTAAAACTTCTATTTTTACAGAAAAGCCTTCCATTAAATGTCCATAGGATTTAATCCATTAGAAAACTGGTTAAGAAGCGTATTGGTTTTTAGAATTAAACTACCAATTAAGTGAATCAGTTTTGGCTTCTAATGTCTTCACAATTTGGAGCCAATACCTCCTGAGTCTGAGGGAGATAATTGAGTAACATTATTTTCCTAAATTGTAATGTATAATTTTACCAGTTTATGGATATATTGTGTTTATCTCCTGTGGGAAAGTAGGAATATTCGCCGTCATTATTCATATTTCTCTCTAAAAAAGCTTCCATTAGGTTAAAAGCTACCGTGGTAACTAACAAATATCTTTTCAGTGATACCATACATGTATCATTTGCGCTTAAATTACAATATTTCTTTTACAATAAAATTGTGTATTTCATAGGTATTTTTTTCAACTATATTGTATTGTATGTACTTCATATTAAAAAAATATCCCTTGTTAAATAAAACTATGTTATATTTGTATACCTAACAGATGGGCTGAAAAGGTTCATAGGCTGACACATAGATGGCGCTACTAGTATTAAATCCATATTATTTATAATTAGCCTAATCTTCAAAAGACACGTTTATAAATTTGACAGCAGTTGCACACATACTAATAGTGCAACAGTGAAGTAGTAGTAGTGAAGTAGTAGTGAGTTATAACATTTTTAGAGAAGCAATTTTTTGTTAGTACGAAAAAATGGATAAAAAGGAAATTTCATTGTGTTAATAAAGCATTGCTGCTTTTTGGCGAAGAAAAAATACTATTGAAGCCAAGGCTTGGCTTGATAAACATTATTCGGACT